>CABHPH010160175.1:17106-29448 GCA_902168325.1 Peromyscus nudipes | reverse complement strand
TTTTGGGAATGTGGGCATAGTGTTCTAGGCTACTTCCTGCTGATAGGGGGCACTGGTAGTCTTATGTGGATCCTGAAAAAATTGGTCAAGTCCTGACTGGAATAGTCTGTGACACTGTATTCTCTGAGCCAGTTGTCTTGAAGTTGTTCTGGATGTTGGATCATCTGGAGACCTCTAGGGGGTCTTTCTTGATCAAACCATATTAGACTGAAAGCAATCCATAGGTTCTCATCTTCTGTGGAACAAAAGCAGAACCTCTTTTCCAAAGCAACATATAAACTTTTAAGTCCAGATACCTTTAAAATATATATATTGGCTGAACTCAACAGCTTTTACAATCAAAAGTCTCTCTGCAGTTAAAAATCCCAAAGACAATATAATCCAGACTCTCTGTGTTATTTCCATTTTTACGTGGCTTATTTTTATATTACTTTTTACTATCTCTTTAAAGACTTTATTATTATTATTATTATTAATATTATTATTATTATTAGTTTTTTTGAGATAGGGTTTCTCTGTGTAGTTTTGGTGCCTGTCCTGGATCTTACTCTGTAGACCTCAAGCTCACAGAGATCTGCCTGGCTCTGCCTCCTGAGTGCTAGAATTAAAGGCATGTGCCACCACCGCCCAGTGAAGACTTTACTTTTTAAAACTACCTAGTTGGGTTTTTGTTTGTTTGTTTGTTTGTTTTTGAGACAGGGTTTCTCTGTGTAGCTTTGTGCCTTTCCTGGAATTCACTCTGTAACCCAGGCTGGCCTCGAACTCACAGAGATCCGCCTGCCTCTGCCGAGTGCTAGGATTAAAGGCGTGCGCCACCACTGCCCGGCTTTTGTTTGTTTGTTTGTTTCTGTTTCTTTATATAAGGGTCTATCCTCCTTTTCCTCTTTCTTCCAAGCCTACGTGCATTTTTCACACACATTGTAAACAGTTTAGAGTTGAAATAAAACTCTAAAGATAAAAAGGGAGATTATGGAATCTACTTTTAAAAAGGAACTACTTGTTTTAAATAGGATAAGTAATGAAAAATTTTTTGTCTGAATTTGTCAAATGTTACTGGACTGGACATTGTTAATATATAATGTATTATATATAAAATATAATATATAATATATAATCTGTTAAACCGCGTGGCTAGTACAGAAAGTGTCAGCCTTGCCTGCTGACTCCACCCACCTCAGTTTCCCAATATGGCAGTGGTATGTTTACAACCAGCCCTGGACACCATGCTTTCTGCTGACTCTGGGAGGCAGTGGGTCCATGCCTCCATTCAGCAGTGTGTAGCCCAGAAACCTCTTTCTCTCTCTCTTTTTTTTTTATGCTAGCAAAAGCTAAATCCACTGTGCAGCATACTGCTCAGCTTGGAGATGCCTCTGTGCACTGCAGTAGAAATCCACCATGCTGTGTTTCAGCCCACACACCATGAACCTGCCATACTGTAGCTCAAGTCCACACGTCACAGTGTCTCTGTACCTTGGCATCTCTCTATCTCAGCCTGCATGAGACATGAAATAGAAAGCTGGTTTTGGCTCCATTATTGTGTGTTTAGAAGCCCTTTTAAAACTCTGTTAGGCCTTGGCAGAAATTCGAGAGCCCCACGTTGGTACGCCAATTGTAGTTGCAAGCTTTCTCCCGTCCCACCTGGGGTCTGCAGCCACTCAGACCCAAATAAACACACAAAGGCTTATATTAATTATGAACTGTATGGCCATTAGCTCAGGCTTATTACTAACTAGCTCTTACACTTAAATTAACCCATAATTCTTATCTATGTTTAGCCGAGTGGCTTGGTACCTTTCCTCAGTTCTGCCTTGACATCTTGCTTCTTCTGTGTCTGGCTGGCGACTCCTGACTCAGCCTTCCTCTTCCTAGAATTCTCCTTGTCTGCTTATCCCACCTGTACTTCCTGCTTGGCTACTGGCCAATCAGCATTTTATTTATCAACCAATCAGAGCAACACACATTCACAGCACACAGAACGATATTCCACAGCAGTTTCTCTCTTTGGAAGAAGGTGTGCTTTCCTCTCTCTGAGTCCTTCTCACCAGCTCTCACAGAGGAAGCCATTATAAATGGAGCTGCTTTCCTCATTTGTCTCTTGGCATGCTTGCTTCTGGCATATAAAGTATTTACCGATGTTTGCATGTTGCTTGTGTATCTTGACACTTGGCTGTAATCGCTTATTAGATCTAAGAGATTTCTAAGTTGGAGTAGCCATTAGTACGGGCTCATATATGTCCTTTGAGGGTACATTTTGAAGGGTGATAGCTTGTTGGTGAAATACATGCAGAGCTGAGAGCAAGAAAGTTTCTGGAAACTGAGAGGAAAAAAAGTGATGCTAGTCACTACTGGAAGGAGAATGTCACCATCTGTCCAACATGCAGTCACATGCTCACCCTGGAGCACTGGGTAAAGTTTGTGTAGCCTAATATGTATGTGCTAAGACCTTTCACTATAGTAAACATCAAGGCATGCTACCCAAAGCAGGAGAAAGATGTGAGGCAGCCAAGAGGAATAAGTAGCTCATTGGAATTCTGTTCATTATATTTTTTTTCAGGGGAGAGAGAGCGTGAAGTCTCCCACTAAAGAAAATTATGCAGTTTAATTTTCTGTATTTGGGGAAATTATGAGAGTCAGCAAATCACAAGTACAATGAATGAGCCTCACCCTAGGAAAACCACCTTCTTGATCATCATATCCCCCCAGCCAAGTGAATATTTTAAAAGTCACATTGAGTAAAACAAAGTTGAAAAATAAACTTTAGTTTCTTCTTTCTTTTTCTCTTCCCAGACAATTAAGTGCTAATACCCTTAGCTGTGGCCAGCAAGGTAGACTTCTGCTCTGGTAGAGGCAGTCGGTGCCTGACTCTGTCTATTGCAAAGCCCAGAGCAGCTGCAACCCAACTGCAGGGGAAACATCAATTGCCCAAACACCATTCTCCACTTCAGGAGAGAGAAATGACAGATTACTGGGTTAGAGTAACATTCAGCATGGGTCTTCGACAGGGCAAAAGCACATGGGGGGGGGTCATCTTGAATGTGCTAGTTAAATTGGAGATAGTCTGAACATTAGCATAAATAATGATAGTAATGAAATAAGATAGGATATATATACACTGCTTTTTCTCATCCCTGTGACAAGATGTCTGGTAGAGAGTTTCAGGGAGCGAAGATAGCGTTTGCTTTCAGAGGGTTCAGTCTGTGGTTGCTTGGTCTCATGGGTTTGGACAGAACATCATGGTAGGGAATGTGCTAGCACAGGTATTCTGTACTTCTTGTTGGATCAGAAGTCAGAAACTGGTGGTTAGGGATAACCTTCAAAGGCATGTCCCAGTGGCCTACTTCCCAAAGTTTCCATAGCCTCCCCATATCAGGCCACCAGCTGGGGACCAAGCATTCAAAGTATAATCCTGTAATGGACATTTTATATTTAAGCCATAACAGTCTGAGTCAAAACTGATAAGGTAAATGAGTAAATTGAAAGTTCGGGGATGAAGAAGGTATTCATGTAAGTTACAGCTTGCCTTCCTTCAAAGCAAGTGTCCTGACTGGTTTTATGTCAACTTGACACCATCTAGTGTCATCTGAAAGGAGGGAACCTCAACTGAGAAAATGCTTCCATAAGATCTTAATTAGTGATTGATGTGGGAGGGCCCAAGTCATTGTTGGTGGTGCCACCCCTGGGCTGGTGGTCCTGGGTTCTATAAGAAAGCTGGCTGAGCAAGCCATGATGAGCAAGCCAGTGAGCAGCACCCCTCTATGGGCTCTGCATCAGCTCCTGCCTCCAGGTTCCGGCCCTCACTGCTTTTGATGGTGAAATGTCTTATGGAACTGTGAGTGAAATGAACCTTTTCCTCCCCAAGTTGCTTTTGGTCATGGTGTGTCATCACAGCAACAGAAACCCTTTAAGACAGCAGGTATCGACTACAGAGAAGTTACATAACGGTAACTCTTTAAATGTGATGAGACAAACGGAAATTGAGCCTCAAAAGCTTATTATGAGAAGAGTGCAGCACCATCTACAGAATTCCTGTCAAATACACACATTTTAAACCTAGTGCTGCAGAAAAAAGACAAATCCCAAGTTGGGGCATTCTACAAAAATAATTGTTCTGTCATCTTTCCACAGTGCCATGGTTGTGGTAGGCTAAGAAAGACCATGGACATGTTCTACCCTAAGGGTTACAAAAGGAACATGACCGCTACACACGGCTGAGCTGCTGGAGTGGGTTCTTTTGTTTAGAAGACATCAGCAGGACACCTGATAAAATTCCAATGAGTCCTGAAGAAGAGATGGTAATAGCTTGTCGATGGTACTTTTTTAGGTTTGATAGTTACATTGTGCTGTGTAGGGGAATGTTCTTATTTATAGAAAATACATAGTTAATTATTTAAAGATGATGAGACATTATATTGACTACTTATTCTCCATTGATTCAGGAAAAAAATCTTTATTTTGATTTTGCTCCTTCTCTTTCAGTTTGAGTTTATTAGAAAAGAGGTTTTTTGTTTGTTTGTTTTTTTGAGACAAGGTCTCATGCAGACCAGGCGGCTTCAAACCCACTATGCATCAAGGACAACCTGGAACTTTTGATCCCCTACCTCTACAGTTTACAGGTACACATATCCCTACCAGTTTATATGGTGTTGGGGGTTGAACCCAGGGCTTTGTGCATAGTAGGCATGCACTTAGCAACTGAGCTACAAACCCAGTTAGAAAAATTTTTTTTTAAAGGATCAAAACTTAGGATAAAAATAGTTTTGAGTGTGCTGGTTAAGATTAAAACCAAACTAAGATAGGAGAAAAATAGTCACAGCTGACTGATAACATTTGTTCGTAATTTAATTTGAATTTCAAGAGTGTGGTGGGTTGAATGAGAAACATCTCCCATAGTCTGAGGCATGTGAGCAGTTGGTGTCCAGCTGGGGGCACTGGGCGGGCTTAGGAGGTGTGGCTTTGCGGGAGGAAGTATGTTACTGGAGTGAGTATTGAGAGGAGAAAGCTTTGCTACTTCCGGTTCACTTTCTGCTTCTGGCGTGCAGTTCAAGAAGTTAGCTCTCAGCTTCCTTCTGCCACCACACCTGTTTCCTGCTTTGGATTATGGACTCTAACCCTCTGGAGCCGAAAGCCAAAATAAGCTCTTGTATAAATTGCCTTGGTGGTGGTGTTTTGTTGTTGTTGCTTTTTGTTTGTTTGTTTGGTTTGGTTTCTTTTGTTTTTTGTTTTGTTTTTTGTTTTTTCGAGACAAGGTTTCTCTGTGTAGTTTTGGTGTCTGTCCTGGATCTCATCTGTGACCAGGCTGGCCTAGAACTCACAGAGATCCGCCTGCCCCTGCCTCCTGAGTGCTGGGATTAAAGGCGTGCGCCACTGCCACCGGCTGGTCGTGGTGTTTTATCACAGCAACAGATGAGTAACTAATCCAAAGGGCTTTGTTTTACTTAATCATTTGCTCCGAATAAACCTGTGCTTAAAAACAAACCACCAGTAACCTCTTTTCAGTAATTCCTTCTTCCAAATGCCATAATGGACTTTTTTTTTAATATTAGATATGGATGAATTTCTCCTTTCCTCCCTCCCTTTTCTCCTGCCCCAACCCTGTCCTTCCTTCCTTCCTTCCTTCCTTCCTTCCTTCCTTCCTTCCTTCCTTCCTTCCTTCCTTCCTTCCTTCCTGCCTTCCTGCCTTCCTGCCTTCCTGCCTTCCTGCCTTCCTCCCTCCCTCCCTCCCTCCCTTCCTTCCTTCTTCCTTGTGGTGCTGGGGACTAAACCCAGAGCTTGTCCCTGCTAGGTTAGTCTTCTACCATGAGCTACGTCCACAGCCCCCAAACTTTATGCATCATCTATTTGAAAATCTTGAGATTTGGGGTCACAGACTGAGAGATCTGTACATGGACCCCAGTGTCTTCACTGGAGGACTTCCACTTTGGCAAATAGTTTTATTCTACTAACAAACCCAAGTTGGGGTAAAATTTGTGCTTCAGGGATTCTGTGATCATACTAGAAAAATAGAAAAGATGTCAACTTTATCTACCTATCTAAACAATAGGTCTAATGTCAAAGACACTGCTTGAATTAAGATTAAAACATAAAGAGGTTGTATATAGAAATGTATTAAGGCATTTTTCTGTGGGCTTTCCTGTATCATTCTAAGTTATTTTAAGAATTTCTTACTAGGCTAGAGATATGGCTCAGTAGTTAAGGGCACTTGTTGCTCCTGCAGAGGACCTAGGTTTGATTTTCAGTACCCACACGAAAGTTCACAACCTCCAGTTCCAGGGATCCAGTGCCCTCTTCTAACCTTCCTGGGCACCAAGCATGCAGGTGGTGCACATGCATACATATAGGAAAAGCACTCATAAAATAAAATGAATAAATCTAATTTTTAAAGAAGAGTAGTAAAAAAAAAATCCCACAGAATTACATTACAGAGCTGGTAAACCACATAGAGAAAGAAGTAGGTGATTTCAGTGGAAAAACAATGGAGCTATTAATAATGGCGTGTGGTAGTACCTATCATTTACATAACCTGGCTCGGAGTCCCAGCAAAGGAATTTAAGAAGGCTAAAGAAATTAATCAAGCCCTTAACAAGCAAGAATGGAAAAGATAGTTACTTGTAATGACTTCAACAGACTCCATTTTCCACATATCTGTTAATCACGTAGGACCACGGTTTAATACTTTAAAAGTCAGAACTTGAGCATTTTGAAGCCAATCATTCCAAGTAGTTTCGGTAAGTCATCTTGGAACAAACCTTTGTTCATGTATGTCATAATTATTACCATAACTTCATATGTTATAGCAAGGTCAAGGATACCCTTCCCTCTGAAAACCATCCCTTCAGAAGTGGTTGCCATGTTCAGAGCCCAACTTCAGACACCAGGGATGATGTGGCAGTGTAAGGTACCGAAAACATGGCCCTTGGGAGCAAGGAACCCAAAGGGTTGACTCATAGATTTCTCCTAATGAGGATGCCAGACTGTGCTTTTTTATTTATTCTTATTTGGTTTACACATTTTTATTTTTAATTTTTATACTACTAGTGATTGAGCTTATGGCCTTGTGCATGTTTTACAAGTTTTCTACCACTCCCCATTCTCTCTCTCTCTCTCTCTCTCTCTCTCTCTCTCTCTCTCCCTCTCTCTCTCCTGTTTTCTTTTTTCTTTTTTCTTTTTTTTGGTTTTTCGAGACAGGGTTTCTCTGTGTAGCTTTGCGCCTTTCCTAGAACTTGCTTGGGAGACCAGGCTGGCCTTGAACTCACAGAGATCCGCCTGCCTCTGCCTCCCGAGTGCTGGAATTAAAGGCATGCGCCACCACCGCCCGGCCTCCTGTTTTCTTTTTAAGATAGGGTTTCTCCGTGTGTGGCCCTGACCATCCTAGAACGCTCTGTAGACCAGGCTGGCCTCGAGCTCACATAGATCCACTTGCCTCTGCATCCTGAGTGCTGGGATTAAAGGCATGCACCATCACCACCTGGCCCGTTCTCTTACTTAGTTTGAGACAAAGCCTTACTAAATCACCCAGGCTGGCTTTGAACTTACTCTATAGTCCAGGCAGACCTTGAATCTGTGACTCTCCTGTCTCAGGTTCATGACTAGGCTGTGCCATTAGGCCTGACTGGGACTGAGCTTTTAAACCATGAAAGACCCTAGGAGTTTATGGACAGCACTAGAGAGAGGAATTCTAGGGAGAATAGTAGTATTAAATGAAATTATGTTACAGAGAAATGTAACTTTATACTGTTACCGAACTACAGAGGCGAACATATCAGTGACATCGAGATAAATACAATCAAGCATAGGCTTTCCACTGCTGTGACAAAGTGCCAGAGTAAACAATGGAAAAGGAGGGAAGGGTTATTTTGACTTTGGTTTTTAGAGGTTCCCATCTGTGGGTGCTTGGCACCATTGTTTTGGCCTGTGTTGAGGCAGAACAGCACGGAGAGAAGGAGGTAAGTGGGAAAAACTGGTCACCTCACACTGGCCACAAAGCAAAGAGAGAGAGGGGAAAGGCAAAAGACCCTTCTGAAGGACACATACCCGGTGACCTAGCTTCCTTCCTTTGGGCCCCACCTCCTGAGGGTTGCATGACCTCATGCTACAGGCTGGCGATCAGGCCTTTAAGATGTGAGACAGCAGGGGACATTTAAGATCTAAACCTTAACAACCTCTTTACATAAATGTTAAGCTATTGTCATATATGTATGTGCATATGCATATATATATATACACACATACGTGTGTGTGGAAAATCTTTCATATACGCAGCAAACCATGACCCTTATCTGCTGTTTCAGATAGGCTGATAGGGTTGTGGGAAATGCGAGACTGTTTTTAAATCTAAATGAATCACAGTAAAATGAATGTAGGTTTATTAAAGAATACTGAACAAATCTGAATAATATTGCTGTTTCCATAAGTGAGATAAATGCATTATTTTAACATTTGGATATTTCAAATATGGGAAGGGAGTATAGAACATTTGAGCTGAAATAATCAGCTAATTTGCATTAGAAACCTACTACAAATTTAAAAAGCATTCATTTTAAACTCTCAGTTAATGAAGACAGGCCACCTTGTGATTAATAGGCTTTGAAAGCTTGAAATGAACATTTTTTAGAGGTAGCTCAGCGAGGCAATTCAGTCTCTGCTGCTTAATATTTCCTTGTCTATAATCTGTTTCTTTAACCCAATCATGGCTACTAATTAATCATCATAAAGTCATTATTCTTTAAGTATTTCCACACCATCTCAGGGTAACAGGTACAGTGATGTGAGCAGTCTGTCACCTTCAGCATTTGCATAAACATTGAATGAGCTCCTGACAAGAAGAAAACACTAAAATCACCGTTGGTCTTAAAACAAGTTATTCTATTTTGGATTTTAAATGAAGTCCAAACTACAAATGTCACTGGGAATGTGAGGATGTTCGTTTGGAGTGTTCCATGTTATCGGGGAAAGTTTTGAGTCTCCGTCTAAGATTTTGAGTTTTGTTAATAGAAAAATTTAAGAATGGACTCAGAAGGAAGCTATATTAGCATTTTAAAAACAAATAAACAAACAAACAAAACCCCAGGGCAGGCAAGCTGTAAATCTCAGCAGCTGTCTGAAGGAGCTGTCAAGAACAGATGTGGAAAGGGTTGGGGGAATAGCTTCAGAGAAAAAGAGAGAAAGTCCAGAGTATCCAGGAAAGCATATCCAGGCACTGACAAATATCCAAATAATAATAATAATAATAATAGTAGTAGTAGTGGTAGTAATAGTAATAATAATAATAATTTTAATATTTTAAAAATAATAAGATTGAAAAAATAAAATTTAAAGAAAGAAAAAGGGAAAGTTAGCCATTCTGTATGAGTCAGAAAAGCAGGCGGACTTAACCCAAGCACACAGCTGGGGCTCCGTTATGTGACTGCACAGAGGCAGGGATTCTGGAAGGAAATGTAAATTATTTCCTTAACTGAATAATTCATCTCCCCATCTTTTATTGTGCCTTAAAGTGAATCATCCTTTCTGAGGTGTGTCTTAGCCAGGACTCTGTTTTGGAGAGTTTGGCATGTTAGATTCTCACCCAGGCCAGAGAAATAGCTCTCCCTTTGTCACCACGGAGCCCTGATCAAGGCTACAGTGACATTCCCGTCTCTTCATTTAGGAGATGGGTTGAAATTGGGGAGTAGATACAACTCATTTCACCCTAAAATCTAGGGTTCAACTCTGAAGCCGTTCAGAGGGACTGTGTCCGATCTGGAGTTTCAGGCACACTTGTCCCTGGTGCCTACAGGCAAGGGTGATTTAAGAGCAGAGTAAACCGGTGTACCTCTCAGCTCCCCTGGCCAGGGAAGCAAGGATGCTCCTGGAGATCCTGCTTTTGGAGTTCTGGCCCCTAAACTGCCCAGCCGGGTTCTACCGCCTCTTCTCACCGCAAAGCAAATTGCCTGTTGGCTCTGGGAAATGGGAATCTCTAGAAGCAAAAGTGAGTACCGGAGTACTTTTCCGTGGACTTTCACTTTTGACATTATTAACAACAAATTGTGGAAAATAACAGCTACATTTCTATAAATATGTATGTTAAGTGCTGCAAGAAGCAGGTATGAAAGGACAGCAAGTCCTCCTTGAGGAAGCAACAAATGAGAAAATCGCCTCTCCCAGCCCTGTTCCAATCCGGATACTGGCTATGGGGCAGGGATAGGAAAGTCCTTCTGAACTCTGTATGTCCTTTCCCATTAAAGCTTAATGGGAAACACTGGGATTTAGAATCATTAAAGGTTACGAAATTAAAAATTGTGCTTTGTTTCAAAAACTCAAGGCTACGGTTCCCAGGCCCTTCCACTAAGAAACAGTTACTTCATCACTTTTGCTCTTGGGAAAAGTGCTTGGCATACAGTGAACAGAAATTAAAACATGAGACAGCAGATCTCCAAAGTGCTTGCAGCCTAAAAGGTCCGTAGGCATCTTTTATGTAATAAGTAATGGACTAGCTGGAAAACTGCCTTTCAAAGCGGAAGCCTGGGGCCAAAAAAGATGGAGACATGTCAAGGCCTTTGAGAAATAGAGTAACATGAGGTAAAACTGGGAAATAGTCAGGGCAAGTGTTTTTTTTTTTTTTTAATATAAAGCCACTTAGTGGAGTATTTAATGAAGTTTTATTTAAACAGATTCTACCACATGAACATTTGCATTCTGCTTTCCTGGGCAATGTGGACTTTGGGAGTACTAGGCACTAAACAGGGTGCCAAAGACTGCTCTAAATTGCATTGCTAGCCTGGGTGGTCCAAAGGAGAAGTGTGGAGAACCAACAATAGTCCTTTGCTTTCTGCCAAGTTGAGCTTTTCTGCAAGAAGTTTCTAGAAGATTCTTATTGCAGATTGTCAGTGGAATTTTTACACCCACTCGATAGTCTGTGATTATAAATTATTATGTACTATGAGCAGAAAGGAGTCATTTCTAATGTGAAAGAGGGAGGGAATATGTTGAGATTTAATTTCTTGAATTGCCTGTGGCTGAGAAGTGGAACGTATTTGAAGTATTTCCCCCCAAATGTTTATTCAAGTAAATGTTAGGTTAAGGGGAGTGACAAAATAGTGTGGAGGAAATTCACAACCAAGAGAGAGAGAAGGCCATGCTGGCTTTCAGGTGACCTATTTGCCAGTCTAGGTGAACAGTATAGGTCAGACTGTGTTTCTGAGAAGAAGGTGAATATCCCAACAAGGGAAACGCCAGTTTTAAACATCTTACTGAGGAAATTCTGCAGTTTCAGGAAACAGGAAAATCTGCTACAGGTCTATAAATTTTAAACCATAAGGCAATCCAGATTAATTAGTCCTTGTCTCCTTGAAGCCCACCTGCCCCCAATTTGTTTGTATTAGCATTGGAATGCAGGAACAATTTCTTTTTCTCTCAAAAGTTTTTACATTTATTTGTCGTGTTGTATGCCATGGCATGCATGCACACGGCAGAGGACAAGTTGCAGGAATGCATGCTTTCTTTTCCACCACGTGGGTTCTGGCCATCGTACCCAGGCGATCAGGCTTGGCAGCAAGTACCCTTACTTACTGAGTCATCTGATGCCCATGGAACATTTTTTCCCCTCTCTATCAGCTCTCAAGTTTTGGCCTTGATCTGTATGATATTCATTAAATACCTTATGAAAAGTGGCTTGCTTCAACGGTGCTGAAGATTGTGTTTCCACCCATCCCTGTTCCACGCAGTTCCAGGACGTCAGCCCTTTATAAGCAAAGCCTTTTGTCATCGGACCTTCAAGGACAGTTTGGAGCTGCTGTCTAGAGGCGCCGAAGAACCAGGTGCTGAATCATTAATTTCATATGTCAGATTAGGGCCAAATGTCTTTGAGCTTCATCGCCAAAGTAAACTAACCAATGCTTCAAAAAAAAATTTTTTTTTTGGAAACATGCTTTTATTGTGGGCCAGACACCGCTAAAGATTTTCTGCATGATGGATGTCTGTCAGTCCACTTCTATGAGAACCTCAGATTGAACACGTGGGAGCGTGGGGAAGAGCATAGGGGTTCCATTCTCTGCTTGAACATCCCCAATGATGGGATTAATGTTTGGCAACTGGCAAGCTTTCCACAAATATTTGATTAAATCAACCTTCCCCAAACCAATAACGTCTAGTCATTTATTCATTCAAAGTTACTGGAACTACCGCGTTAGCGAATCTGCAATTAAAAAGTGTGAAGGATCCCCCCACCACACACACACCCCAAGGATCTTTAAATACAACAATGCATCGGTCGTTTATTAAAAAAAATGAACATCGCGTCCAAACCTAGTGCTACGTTTTGTATTTCTGGCCCTAGGTTGGCCTCGGTTCCTCCCCGGGAGGCGGTTA
>CABHPH010160175.1:0-16706 GCA_902168325.1 Peromyscus nudipes | reverse complement strand
GTGTGGTGTGTGGTATCCCTGGAGGGACAGAAGGTGTCCCTCCCGGGTCCAGGCCCTGACAGGCAGCTGGGCGGCCGAGAGCGCGGATGCTCGCAGGCGTGCGCGCGTGGGAGGCGGCTGCGCTCTTCCCACAGGGCCCCAGCGCGGCCTGAGGAACCCCGCTCAGCTGGGACGCTCAGCGGCCGTGGACTGGGCCTTAGGGGCGCGCGCGAGGCGGCGGCGGCGGGAACCCCGGGGACCCCAGGCCTCGCGAGCCAGCCCCGAGGCGCCTCGCCCACGCTCGCTCCCCTCCCCCGCTCCGCTTCCTTCCTCCGTTCAGCGCGGGCCGGACGCGAACCGGGGGCCAGCCTCGGGGCCGTTCAACTTGGCGGCTCCGGGCCCGCTGCCCGCGCGCTAGTTGTGAGGCGTGGCCGGGCGAAGGAGGCGCTTGGGGGGCGTGGGGCTCCCCAGCTGGCGGCGGCGGCGGCGACCGAGAAGGCGCGCGGGACAATGAGCTGGGCAGCTGCGCGCGGCGGCCGCCTTTAGCTGGTTGAGCGGGCCCACCTGCGAGCATGATGGCCCGAATGGCCGAGCCAGGTGTCCCGCTGCTTTAAGGCCGGAGCGCCCAGATCGCGGCGCGCTGCGCGCCCGGGGCGGCGGGGACCTTCCTTTCTGAATTCATTTATTTGTGGAGAGCTCTCTGAGCAGCCGCGATGGCCAGCACCAGGAGCATTGAGCTGGAGCATTTTGAAGAACGGGACAAAAGGCCGCGGCCAGGGTCGCGGAGAGGGGCTCCCAGCTCCTCCGGGGGCAGCGGCCTCTCCGGCCCCAAGGGCAACGGGCTCATCCCCAGCCCGGCGCACAGCGCTCACTGCAGCTTCTACCGCACGCGGACCTTGCAGGCCCTCAGCTCGGAGAAGAAGGCCAAGAAGGCGCGCTTCTACCGGAATGGGGACCGCTACTTCAAAGGCCTGGTCTTTGCCATCTCCAGCGACCGCTTCCGTTCCTTCGATGCGCTCCTCATGGAGCTCACCCGCTCGCTGTCAGACAATGTGAACCTGCCCCAGGGCGTCCGCACAATCTACACCATAGACGGCAGTCGGAAGGTCACCAGCCTGGACGAGCTGCTGGAAGGTAGGAGGGGCGGGCACGGCGCGGCAGGTGCGGCCCAGGGCACAGCGGCAGGTGCAGTGGCTGCGGCCCGCTGCGCGCTTCCCCCGCCCAGTGCCGGGCAGCCTGCCGGGCGCTTTCAAGGCAGCCTCGGGGATCGTCTGCCCCTCTGTCGTTTGTGTTGGGCCGGGGTGCACACATGCTCTCTCCTACCCAGGAGATTTACCCTTTTAAAAGGAAAGAAAATTCTAACGATTGGAGACAAATACAGACAATGGTACCTCTAAAATCAGCCAGCTTATTTTGGCTGGAAGGGCAAACTGTTGGAAAGCATGGCCCTCCAGTGAGGCACCGGGCAACCCTTGGTGGAGCCCAGGGCAGCATCTGTGCTGTCCCCGTGTTTGGGATCCCGCACACTTTCTGTGCACAGCTGTGGTTCTGACTTGCTTGGCTTTTCACTTGTGGCAGTAGTCACTTGAAATCAAGAGGGGCGATCCAACATAACAGGTCTCAACCTTGGCTTCATCTTGGACCATACTGGGGGCTTTTTAAAATATAGGTGCCTGGCCCCACCCCTTAGATATTCTGATGTGCTTGGTTTAGGATATGACTTGGGCATTTAGAGTTTTGAAAGTTCCTCAGATGATTTCAGTGTGTAGCCAAAATGGACAACTAACCGTGTTTAAAGGATTTTCCACATTTGGTCGGCAACGAGGTGAATCAAGGTGAATCTATCCTGCCTTCTAGGGTCTAGGGAACCAGCAGCAGAGGCCTGTTCGGGATTAGTAATCCTGGCACACCAACCATGCATCACTCAGAAGGACTGCTGGCAATGTGTTGGGTCATTCTTGAGTACCTGCAATACTTACTTGCTTTCAGGAAGGGAGGGGTGGCTGGTAGTTAAGAACCTGATTTTTAGTTCTGAACAGCACTCAGAAAGATCAGGCAGATCCCTCAGTGGGTACGGACTGAATGTTTACATGGAGTTACCTCTCAGGCATCTTTCTTAGTGCAAATAGGGCATTCCCTGTAGTCATAGCAACAAGAGGGAAGAAGCTGATCCCTGAACTAGGCGGTTTTCTTATTTCAGCATGAGCTTATGTTCCAAAGTCATTTTCTCCCTTTAGCAGATGAGGAAATGTAAGCACCAAGCATGCCAGGGTTACTAGTTTCTAGTAGCCCTCAGTTTATGCTTTTTCTTTTACAGTTCACCTCTAAAAAAATAATAATAAGGCGGCCATTCTGAGGAGTCCTCAAAGTGGCCGAGTATCTCTGTTAGTTTTATCAAATGGTACCCTTGCTCTGGCTACATGACAACCCAATAAAAATTAAGTTGTCTTCTTGTGTGTAAGTTATCAGTAGGAGGGGGCTAACCAGCACATTGTCTTAGTGAGTTCTGGTTTTAAAGGCTAAAAGAAGAGGGCAGGAAATCGGTAGGTGTGTCAGTTAAATGAAGATAACATCGTTGAGAGGACCACATTACTTTGTTTGTTGAGACAAGGTCTCACTATGTAGCTCTGGCTGTCCTGGAACTCACTATGTAGAAGAGGCTGGCCTTGAACTCACAGAGATCCGCCTGTCTCTAGTTTTCTGAAAACTGTTTCTGAAACCAGATTTCTGTCTGACAGTCAGAGTAGCAGCCCAGAGAAAGACTCAACACTGCCTGTTAAGTAGGCACTTGTCACGCACAGGTCCTCAGGTGATGTACCTACTCTACCTCCAGATGGCTAATAATTTTACTGTCCTTCTCTGAAGTTACTTTGACAAGGTGTTGTTAAGTAAAATTAAACTGCTTCAGAAATGACTGTCGTCATCAGAAAGTTAAGAGCATTTTCTGGCTTAATGAAAATACATGTTACTTATTGAATCCTAGGGGATGGGTGGCCTTCTGAGTCACTTCAAGTAGGTGGTTGGGAAATTTCCTTGAAGTCTTTTCACTTGCTGGTAATTTGGAGAATGGAGATTTGGGCAGACACTGACTATACATAACACTCCAAACAGTTGCACCACATTGTAAATAATGGTACAACAAATGGTTTCTGTGCCTTTGTTGACTTGGTTCAAGCAGTTTTCATAATATAAAATGACTGTAAAAGAGGAAAATTAAACTTCTTTGGTTATAGTAGGAAGATGTCTAATAGTGGATCTTTCTGTAATAATTGAACTGTGGCACATGCCTGTGATCCCAGAACTCTGGAGGTATAGGCTGCTGCAGGATCATCAAAAATTTAAGGCCAGCTTGGTCTAAATAGTAAGTTCCAAGCCAGCCAGGGATACATAGTGAGAACTTGTCTTTAACGTTGAGCCATCTTTTTTTTTTTTTTTTAAGAGTGTTTGTCATGCAAGCGTGGGGACCAGAATTTGGATCCCCAGAACCCACATACATGCTGGTAGATGTGGAGGCTTGCCTGTAATCCTAGCTTTGTGAGACAGTCAGAAGATCCACAGCTGACTACTGAGACCATGTCAGTAAGCCCTGGGTTTAATCAAGGTGAAATTAATTAATTTCACCTTAATTAAGGTGAAAGAGTGATTGAAGATAAGTCCCAGCATCAGCCTCAGCCTAGCACATGCATGTTCTCATGTGTGCCTACACATATGCAGACATGCATCTACACACAGGACGTTTCAGGTTTCAGTTACAGTCATGTGCTCCAGTGTTCAGATTGATCCCACCGAGCCAGGTGGCTCTCTGAAGTTACTTACATCAGGGAGGGTACAGGGCCGCCCATGTTGTCAAGCCTCTCCACTTCCCGTGAGTCAGTTGTTAAAAAACGTTTCGTGTCCTTCGCCTCTCCCAGGCCAACAAACATACTCTAGGAGTGATGAAAGCCAAGCTAAAATGGTCTTCCGTGATGACTAGAGAGCTTGACTCAAACATCAAGGCTCCGTCCGTCCTAGCCACCAGCCTGTTGAACTCAGCCGACAAAGGAAACTGGCATGGCCCAGATTTCTTTTCTCCCGCCCTTGACCTTGAAAGTCTCTGGAGGATGGAGCTGACCTGGTGTAGGACAGTGTTCCTCCAGCGTGGTGACTAAGCCAGCTAGTTGATTTATCCAGCTTTCTGGATTAATGTTGCTGAGTGGGCAGGGTGGACAGGGAGTGTGGGAAAATCAGGTTGAGCCCGCCAAGCTGGAGTATCTCTAAAGGTCCATTCCGGGGTGTCCAGATCAGGGCTTGTAACGTTTTCCCGCTCATCGTCCCCTTTTGCCTAACACAAGTTGTACCTAACCTGGTTGTAGGGATATAAAATGATTACTATTACTGAAAGTAAATAGTGAAGAAATTTATTTACAATTTGTTTTTTATTACATTTGTTTCTGTGTACATGTGTGGGCATGCACGCTACTTTGAGCATGTGGAGGACAGAGGAAAACTTTTAGAAGTCTGTCTCTCTGTCCACCACTCTGCTTTCTCTGGGATCAAATGTAGGTCATCAGGGTTGGCAGCAGACTGAGGCTATCTTGTTGTCCCTGAGGAATTTACTTTTACCTCTGTGTATGCGTGTGTGCCTGTGTGGCTTTCTTTACCAGCTGCATGCAAGCACCCACAGAGGCCAGAGGGTTCCTGGAACTGGAATTATAGGTGGTTGGGACCTCACCTGCATAGTCTAATTAGTGCCCTCTTGGGTCTGTTCTCTACAGTAGACTCAGGGCAGTCTGAGGGCAGGGGTCTTAGTCAATAAAGGCATTGACTTGGAAATAGTTCTAATACTTTGTCCTAGGACGTTTTATACAAATAAATGTTGGTTATTGGTTGGTTGGTTCAAGATATTTGTAAAAATATATATTTTGAAAAATTGGATTCTGTTTTAGCTAATGTAATATTTCATAGTCAGGGGAAACAAAATCTTTGCAAACTTCCCAGTGTGGGAGGAATGACTCTTATATAATACTTTCTGTGACTCTTGCCGCCCTCTTCCTCAAGTATGAAAAGCAGATGTGCCATACACAGCTGCATAATAAGTCCTTTGCAGAAGAAGAATTTCGAATTTTAAAATTTGAGTGAAATATTAGGGGAAGAAAATGAGAATTTGGGAGAGCAGTCGTGAAATTGGAGTATAATACAGTAATATCCTGGGAGTTATAAGACAAGGGCAATATTTCATGAGGTTTTAAGCCATGGACCTGGGTATTTTATGGTCCTGTTATGTGCGATAAAGGGAACTAGCTCTCTCTGACAGTGATTGTTAAGCTCCTTCTTCAGTATTCCTAGGCAAAGAGGTGTCTGGCTAGGGCCTTCCCCCTCATCCCATCTTCCCACTGAGGGTGAGAGAGCAGTTTCTGCTTACCACTGCCATCATTACTAAATGTTGTAGCTGTAATTATTGAGTGAGACATTTTGCTTGGTTCATTTCCTCTTACCACTTATAATATCTGGTGGGAGACATGGCTGCATTATCCTCTGTACTCAGAGAAGATAAAGAAATAACTCTTTTTGTCTAGTGGTAAGAGGTAGGCATGACACTTGAGCCTTTTAAATAGCCCCCCTTCAGTTCTGGGGATCAGCACATGCTAGGCAGGCAGAGCCCTGCACCCCATTTGCTTTGAACTTGCATTCCTAAAGCTGCTTTGCTCCACCATCCACTGAGAAGTGGCAGATGATATGAGGACAAAGCCTTTCTGGGTTGGACTGCTCTTTTCACGAAGGAGGTCCATGTGGGCTTGTCTGCTTCTGCCCTAGGAAGCTGCGGCCAGGAGCTGCCGTTTGTGATCAGGAGCTATCCGTCACTAGATGCTCAGCCTCCAGAGCCATGAGAAATATATTTCTGTCTTTATGAGTCACCTAGTGTGATTGGTAGTTAACATTGATTATCGACTTGACAGGATCTGAAAATCAGCTAGTAGACAAACATCTAGGCATGTCTCTGAGGGAGTCTCTAGATTCTTTGGAAAGACCTACCCTAAATGTAGGTGGCATTGGGATGCTAGACTGAGTAAAAACTGGAGAAATCCAGCTTAGTACTTGGATTCATCACCCTCTGCTTCCTGATTGTGGATACAGCTGCCTCATATTTCTGCAGACATGCCTTCCTGGCTTGATGGACTATAACCGCAAAGTATGAGCCCAGATCAAACCCTTCCTTAAGTTGCTTTTATTATTATTATTATTAATACACTTGGGCTATGGATTTTTGACATGGCAGCAGAAATGATTTAAACATGACTATTTCATCTTAAAGTTCCATAATCTTAGGTAACATCTGTAGTGGGAGAGAGAAATAATCTGCACCATTTAACCCCTTTTCTCCTTTAAGAGTCAGTCAGGCTGGGGCTGGAGGGATGGCTCAGTGGTTAAGAGCACTAACTGCTCCAGAGGACCCAGGTTTGGTTCCCAGCACCCATGCTGGGCAGCTCAACTGCCTGTAACTCCAGCTCCAAGGGATCCAGCGCCTCTGGCTTCCTTGGTCACTGCACTCACATACCCAAGCTCTCTCCCCTATTCCCTCCCCCTCCTTCACCTTCTCTCTCTTAAAATAAATTCCTTAGAGCAAAAAAATGTTGGTCAGGCTGGGCATGGTGGTACACATCTATACCCCCAGTACTCTGGAAGCAGAGGGCAAAGTATCATTGCAAGTTTGGTCAGAAGTTGTTACCTTTCTAGAAAGAAGGAATGGAAAGATACTGGTTTGGTAAGATCAGTTTACATGCTTTTGCTTAACAGGGTAATGTTTATTACCAGTTCAAGTAAACACACTAAAATAGCCTCGTTGTGACCTATTGTGTTACCTTTTGTTTATGTTTGTTACATTTTGATTGCAGGTGATTATAACTTACATCATGTACTTTTGCCTGTATGGTCTTTCATTGGCCAAGTGGCACTAGGCTGTCTGGGAACCCCAAGGATCTACCCGTCTTTGAGGTTATAGGTGTGGGTCTCCATACGTGGCTTTTAAAAAATATATTCTGAGGATCAAACTTGCGTTCTGTCTTAGTTAGGGTTTCTGTTGCTTTGATGAAACATGTGACCAAAAGCAGCGTGGGGAGGAAAGGGTTTATTTGGCTTACACTTCCACATTGCTGTTCATCATGGAAGGGAAGTCAGGGCAGGAACCTGAGGCAGGAGCTGATGCAGAGCCCATAGAGGAGCGCTGCTTACTGGCTTTGCTCATCACGGCTTGTTCAGCCTGCTTTCTTATAGAACCCAAGACCACCAGCTCAGGGATGGCACCACCCTCAATGGGCTGGGCCCTCCCCCATCAATAGCTAATTAAGAAAATGCCCTACAGCTGAGTATTATGGAGGCTCCGTCTTTTCAGGTAACTCTAGTTTGCGGTCAAGTTGACAGAAGACTAGCCTGCATGTGTCCTCATGCGTGTGCAGCAACCACTTTACTGGCTGAGCTATCTTCATGGTCTGCTGTTGTAATAGACATATCAGAATATACATTTAGATCAATTTAGGTTGTTGAGCTCTTCCTTAGAATATCTTTTACAAATTTAAGATTAGTTTTGAAATAATGATAAAATTCTTTCTTACAGTCAGTGATAGTCTCTTCCCTCTTTTTTAAAATTATTTATTTATTTGTGTTTTGTGCACATTGATGTTTTGCCTACATGTATGTCTGTGTGAGGGTTTTGGATCCCCTGGAACTGATTGGAGTTACAGACAGTTGTGAGCTGCCATGTAGATGGTAGGAATTGAACCCAGGTCCTCTGGAAGAGCAGCCAGTGCTCTTAACCACTGAGCCACTTCTCCAACCCCTCTTCCCTCATTTTCTTGCTCATCATCTTCATCTCTTAATAGTATTTTGCCTCACCTGAAGAATCAAGAGGAAGAAAGGAAATCATAGAAATGTATTACTGGTTGTGTGCGTGTCCATTAAGTGTGAGTGAAAGAATTTGAAACAGTGCAGTGGATATCTGTCCTCTTAGTTTAGTGATCAAAGGCAGTAGCTGCAAAGTTCCACACGAATCTTAGAGTAAACTTAAATAGTTAGGAGCCTGGCTTCTAGAGATACTTGATGCACGGTCTTCAGAATCTTACAGCAAAATTATGTCCAACATCCACCCCCACCTCCAAGTGCTGAGATTAAAGGCATGTGCCCCTGTCTAACTTTTTTTCCTAACTCTGAACAGACCATGTGGAGATTGGTAAAGTTTTGGCTGTGTCTCCCCCTGCCCCACTCCCTTCTCTTCCGTGTGCCCAGGCTCTCTGACACACAGAGCTGCGTCTCAGACCTGCCCTGCCTATTATCTGCCCTTCAGATGTTTCCTGTTTGCCCCAAACCTTCTCATTCTTGGAAAGTCTGTCTGTCCATCTGTCTTTCTTTTTTGGACAAATGCCTGTTTTCTGAACCTTTCATTATTTGTATTGAATCTCAGTCGTAATCGTTATTACTTGCTTAAACTGAGGGCTAAACTTTGCTGTTAGATTCATGCAAGATTAAGGGATGAAAGATAGGATAGTTAAAGGACCCCAGAGGCTGGGAACCACTGCTTAGATGAGCCAGTTAAAGGGATACTCCACTCATGATGCCCCAGTGTGTTTGCAGATATCATCTTTCAGTTTGAAACTCTTCCCATATTATCCTTACACTTGTAGAGTTTTTTTTAATATTAACCTTTTTTTTTTTTTTTTGACAAGAGTCTCACTATGTAGTTCTGGCTGGCCTGGAACTAAGATTCACCTGCTTCTGCCTCCCAAGTGCTGGGTTTGAGATATAATCACACCTGGCTATATTTGATTTTATTGACAGACAGGAGTTATAGTTATGGGGTATTGTGTGATATCTCAATGCATGTACACAGTGTGCAATGATCAGGTCAAAGGAATTGGTGTATCTATCACCTCAAACATTTTTTTTTGTTTGTGCTAGGAACTCTTAAAATCCTCTCTGCTGTTGACCTTGAAACATTTCACTTAATTGTTGTTAACTGTAGTCATTGTATGACTGTGTAGAACAGTAGAAGTTCTTTCTTATATTCCCCTGAGATCACAAAACCTGAGTATCTTTGTGTCTCTTGAAAATGAGGATAAGGGTGGTGGGTGGGTGTAGCTCAGTGGTTAGAGTGCTGCTTTACAAGATTCCAGCACAGTGGTTGTCAACCTGTGGGTCGTGACTCCATGACCCTTTCATAGGGGGCACACATCACATATCTTGCATATCAGATATTTACATCACAATTCATAACAGTAGCAAAATTACAGTTATGAAGTAGCAATGAAATAATTTTATGGTTGTGGTCACCACAACACGAGGAACTGTGTTAAAGGGTCGCAGCATTAGGAAGGTTGAGAACCACTGCTCTAAGATCATCACCAATAACAATAAAACAATCAATATAAAAATCTAGCATCCAAATTATAGAAGCTCAATGTTGACTACATTGTAACTTAAAAACTATTTATAAAGACAGGGTATGTAAAGGTTTCATCCTCCAGTGCTGTCCACGCACAGTGGCCATGAAAGAACTGGCAAACCTCAGGACCTGTGGAAATGTGAGCTAGCCATATGAAGGGGCAGGTACTGTTTGTGCCGGCTAAACTGCTGCTCCCGGCACTGCTCAGTGCCTAACGCTGAGTTGGTGTGCGGAACTGATGTGATGCGCTTCAGAATGCCATGCACTGAGCCAGCTGTATACTCTGACTAGCTTCCGTTCCTAGGAAGTGTATGTCCTCTGGCCTTAACTTGCTGTGAGCATACCTTTATATTAGGTATCATCTTATTTTCCTGACGAACTCCTGGCCAAGTTATATACCTTGTGCCTAAAGAGTTAGAGTTTTGGAGTTGTGTGACTGTGTTTCATTTAGAAGTAGTTATTTAGATGTGTGTTCCACAATGGGATGATGAGTACATTTTATCATGAAAATCAGCACAAGATTAAAATTCCCACTGTGAGCTTTAAGGATGGCTTCATTTGACCAGGTGTGAGGAGCTGAAGGCAGACCATGAATCTGTTAGTTTATCCTACTGTGAGATCCATTTCCAGTCTCATTAGTGGGATTTCTGTTTTTACATTTAGCTAATTTCTTAGGTCTTAAGACAAACTCCCAGATCTCTGTGCAGAAACCTCAGTATATAGACATACCTCTTTCTTCACAACTGTGTCCACAGTAGCATCTCCGCACTTTCCTTGGTGGAAAGCATCATAAACCTGACAGTTGGATGCAGCTTCAGGAGAGGACTCTGCTTGGCTTTCAGATGTGTGAGAGAGTGGTCACAGAGGCCACCCACGTCATTTTGTGTCTGCAGCAGATTAAGACGGCAGGGATGCTCCAGAGGCCCAACACACAAGGGTAGAGTGCACACAGCAACCCACTGGAGCAGGGCATTTTGTGTTACCTTGCTGACTCCTATTCTTTTTAATTCTGGCCAGTATACAGTTTGGTTAGAAAACCCAAGTAAATTGTGTGACAAGGTAAACTAATAAAACAGCCTTACTTTTTTTCCTACTCTGTATTTTTCTTAAGCAGTTGTGTGTGTGTGTGTGTGTGTGTGTGTGTGTGTGTGTGGCTCATCTTCTGAGGGAGATGTGCACCTTAGACTACAATGCACCCTGTATCTCACAAACGTTAGACTTCACGAAGAGCAAACATACCTGAATGTGTTTTTCCTTGGTTACATTCTTTGGGGGGAACTCTTTCCTTAGTTTTGGAAATTAGGAAAACACTGAGATACCTAAGATTTACTGGTATTAGACCCTAAGCGTCTGTCCATGTTTTCTTCTGCATCGCCTTGTTTAAGTGGGGTATATGTGTCTGTGAGTGTATCTGTCATCTTCTCTAGGCGGGAAGAATCTGCACTTCAGGCTTAATCGGGTTTTGTTTTCCTTATAAAGTTGTCTGCCTGCTCCTACTACAAGAACAAGGCATAATCTCAGGGTCCAGATTTTATGTCACAGAATTTCTGACTTGAATGTCAGGATTTTTTTTTAATAAACTAGTTAGTGCTACTAGACAATTAAATTATAACATGTGAGAGAATATTGACTAACACAAAAGTCGTCTGAAACTGCTGGTGTATGAAGTCCCCGTTTTGTAAGATCACATGTAGCTGTCCCACAGCCAGCATCGTTCTCAATAGTTGAAAACTTTTGAAGCTTTTAGTTTATGGTGGTGATGAGGAGATACTCACACTTACCCCTTACACAACCAGCGTAGCACCGCGAGGCCCAGCAAGAGCAGATTTTTAACAAGTAAAAAGTTAGGTGTTGGAAGAACAGGTCAGCAGTTCTCAACCCGTTGGGGGGTTGAACAACTCTTTCACAGGGGTCGTCTAAGACCATTGGAAAACACAGATATTTACTTATAAATCTTAACAGTAGCAAAACTGCAGTTGTGAAGTAGCAATGAAAATAACTTTATGGTTGGGGTCACCACAACAGGAGGAAGTGTATGAAAGGGTTGCAGCATTAGGGAGGTTGGGAACCACTGGTCTGTGTGCTACATTGTAACTAGGGTTTGTTTGCAGAGTGACTAGGGAAAGTAAAAACCTTTTCTATGTGTTTATGTCCCATCTGCTAGCGACTGTTTCAGTTGAACTAAGGTGAGGCTTGTATCTGCTTAAGGAACAAAATCATGTAATTTTTAAAGAAACTTCCTTAACCAGTTAAAGAATGATTGTGAGAAATCAATAGCTTGTAAGCTTAGTGTGCAGAAAACTCTGTGTGTGTGTGTGTGTGTGTGTGTGCGCGCGCGCGCGTGTGCATGTGCACGCCATGGAAGCATGGCTCTATTCTTTTGACATCTTGACTTTCCAAATTTTAGAACTGGTCTGCATGTTTCTGGTAAAAATATTGTGAAGGGAAAAGGTGAGAGAAGAAAGGAGTTATAAATACCTGTAACTGCACAAGCAGATGAAGGGGCTTGCTCTGTCTCTTTCTATTCTTCTGAGCCTGTGTGCTCAGAAGAAGGGGGAAAGCTGGTCTGTGGGCTGGCATGTCAGCTGTGCAGGGACTGGGTGATCAAGGGAGACTGACATAGTCAATCTGCTCTCTTTCTTTTATTCTTGTCTTTTCTTCTTATCTTGAGAAGGGATTACCACTGACTCATTATCTCCCTGTCTTTTAAGAGACAAATATCTTCTCTTACTAAAGTTATTTTTTATATATTCCCCTATTACACATAGGTTAGGTTTTGGGTTACAACATTCACCAAATTTTCATCATACATAAAAATGGCAAGACTTTTTTGATGTATGACTGTGAGTTTTTCTATAAAATTAAATGATACCACCATTATGTTTTTCTTGCTAATACATACATGGGCATTGCATAACTCTATTAACTTGATTACTGTTTTTGAAATTCTGTGCAGTTTTCTTGTGGTCACCTGTGGAGATGACAACGTGGGTGGTGATGGTCGGGAGAGATTGCAGGTGCCGCTGTAGAAGCGGTGTTATAGCTTAGGATCAGTTGCTGCTTCTCCCGGGCAGGACCCCAACTCCCCCCCTAAAAAGAAGACATTGCATGTCCTGAGCATTCCTTTTCATACCTCTGATCTCACTCACTTGTGCCTTTGGGAGTCTCTCAGCTTTGCTATTAATCAGGACTTGGAGAACACTTTTATAATAGTTAATATTGACATTACGGCTCGTCCTCAGGCTTTCTTTTTCACTGTTTTGGTAAAACATTTATGACTTATCTGATATAGTTACTATGTTAAGGATGAATCTGTTTGTACTAAATATATGAAATAATATATACTTTATAAATTATATCTCAGAGAAATCTTGGCATGTAACCTTGCATGTCAAAAAGTCCATACTAAAATAATTGAGTAAGTTATATATTTCTTGGAAAAAAATAACAGCTTTTCAGTAGGAATTTTAGAAATTTTGGAATGTAAAAAATTTAGATATTGATAAATGAATAGGTAAGTAGTATAACTTTTGTGCTGTTCTTATTTAAACAAAAGCCTGATTAAGCTTTATGAGAAAGGACTACCATTTTAACTTACTATTTGCTCCCATTTAAGAAGCTATAGAAAAGGTTGTCCATTTGAAAGTGTAGAGTAAGTTTATATTCCTTCAGGGAAAACAGGGCCTGCAGGACGCTTTCCCTTTGCAGTGCTCCTGCGAGTGAACGGATGACACTACAACTGTGTGTGGATGTAGTGGTTGCTGTGTGAGTGGGGCTGACGTGAGAAGGATTTTCATTGTTTTCCATGAATATATTTGTGATACAATTATTTCAATCAGAATAAACTATTTATTTACATTTACTTTTGAGATAGGGTCTCGCTGTGTAGCCTAGACTGGCCTGAAACTCCTTGCATATCCTAGAGTATCCTTAAACTTGGTGGCAGTCTTCCTACCCCAGCCTCTTGCTCCTAGGACTACCACACACAATGCGATCCCCTCCCTTCTCAGTGTGTAGCTCAGGCTGGCTTTGAACTCACAGTCTTTTCACTTTAGCCTCCTGAGTAGCTAGGATTACAGGATTGTACCACATCACCATGGCTGGCCAGAATGAGATTGTATGAAGAATGAATTTGTCAGTTTGCTTTTGGAATTAGGAAGTACTTTGTAATTTAGTTACTTGATCCATTTAATTCTGCAGCTAATGATACTGAGAATCAAAGTGTGGAGTAATGACGTATCAAAGGTGACACATTTGGGTAAAATAAAACCCAGATCTCACTCTAGTGATTCTCACATTATACCTGTGATTCTCTGTAATTTAGAAGAAAGCGGGGAGGTGGGAGAATGGTAGAGGAAAAGGGCATTATACCGCACCCCCTTCCTGTGACCACAGGGTTAGGAGCTGACTTACAGGTTTCCAGAAGCTGTTGTTTAGACATAATGCATCCAGACTTACTATGGCCAATGCTCAGAGATCTGATGTTGTGCTAATAAGATTAATATTTGCTTTTTAGGTGAGAGTTACGTGTGTGCCTCCAATGAACCATTTCGTAAAGTTGATTACACCAAAAACGTTAATCCGAACTGGTCTGTGAACATCAAGGGTGGTACCACCCGAGCCTTGGCCGTGGCCTCTGTGAAAAGTGAGGTGAAAGAAAGCAAGGATTTCATCAAACCCAAGTTAGTGACTGTGATTCGAAGTGGAGTGAAGCCTAGGAAGGCTGTGCGGATCCTTCTGAATAAAAAGACTGCCCATTCCTTTGAGCAGGTCCTAACGGATATCACCGAAGCCATTAAACTAGACTCAGGCGTGGTCAAGAGGCTGTGCACCCTGGATGGAAAGCAGGTAAGGTGCTTCTTCCTGTGGCTCGACACCTTGGCTTCATTTCGTTTACATGTTGATTTATCTTTGCTGGTGGTTGAAGAGACGGTCTGGGACTTGCTGTACCGTACAGGCTAAGCCTGAACTTGTTCTCCCAAGGGCTAGGATTAGAGGACCTCCTTGTGCTGCTGCAGTTACATAGTCAACAACAGAATGCCGTGGTCTCCTGGACGTAAGCCTAGCAGGTTTACATGAGGAGTGTGTGTGTCAGTTAGCCTTTGGCAAGAAGGATGTAAGGGCTTCCTATTTCTCCAGATATCCCAGAATCTGTGTCATCTTCAGTTCACAGAAGGAAAGATGTAAAGTTCCAGGGAAAAGTATAAGTTGAGGTGGTGTCCTGTGCTAAATGAGATGTTATCCAGGAATAATTATCGATTAGTGTTTGTTGGTTTGTATATCACAGAAATAAAAATTAAAGATATTTAGCGCATTTTCCTCCATGATGTGTAATATGGAGAATGCATTTCAAAAGGAAGTATTGTCACAGGAATGTCCACATAATTTCTTCAAGAACAATAAGGGCAGTTAGTCAGCATTTCTGAAAAGTAAATAGTTGACTGGAAATATGGAGGTAGAATTACAGGAACAATGTATCAAAGAATCTAATGTGCTTTAAAACTTGGGCACAGTATAAAAAAGCATGAATAGTGATGTGAAAGTCGAGTTTTGCCAGAAGTTGATTATTCTTAAAGACAAACGGGCTCCCAAAGTGTATTTTCCCAAATTGCACAGAACTAAATTATTTATATTTGTATTACTTTAAAATTTTAGTTTTCAAGCCGGGTGGTGGTGGCGCACGCCTTTAATCCCAGCACTCGGGAGGCAGAGGCAGGCGGATCTCTGTGAGTTCAAGGCCAGGCTGGGCTACCAAGTGAGCTCCAGGAAAGGCGCAAAGTTACACAGAGAAACCCTGTCTCGAAAAAAAAAATTTTTTTTGTTTTCAATGTTAAATTTCTAAATTTTGTTTCTTCCCTCAACATACCTTATTTTGAAATTTTGGCTCCTGTAATGATGAGAAGGAGTCCTGTCTAGACCATCAGAGAAGAATCTTCTGGAAAACATGACAAAGCCTCCAACTGTCTAAGACCGGATCTAATGACTTGGGTGCTTGCTACAGTATTTCATAAAAATTTCAATACAGATTTTAGGGCTTGGGAGTTAGCTCAGGAGGAAAGTTGTGGGAGCCTGTTTTCAGGTTCCTCGTGGCTTTACCCAGCAGGTCCACATAGGGGATAATTAGGACCACGGGCCTGAGTGCAGGTGTCTGAGATGGTCTGCACTTGGCTGTGCTGGGGGAGGAGGTCATTTGCTCCACCCCTTGGTGTCTCTATAAAAACCCTGGGGCAGAGACAGTCGGGGCCCGTTGGAATAGGTTCCAGGCCCTCTCGAGGCTATCCTTTATTTTCTATCTGTTTATCTCCGCAAGATTCTCTGCAATAAATCCTTCTATCTAATATTTCCTGCTGCTCACACTCAAGAAAACTCTGGGAAGCTGTGGGGTTGGTGGGTAAACGCCCCACAGAAAGTGTGTGCTTGCTGTGTTCAAGACCCAGGGTTCAGTCCTGAGCACCAAAAATAGATAAGAAAGGCCAACCGTGATGGCCTTGAATCCTTGTACTCAGGCCCCTGTCTCAAAAAAATAGAGAAACAGCAGAAAAATAACCCAGAAAACTAAAGAAATAACAATAGGTGCCGAGGTTCTAGCAGAATAAATTAGGACGCTGGAGTTAATGATCAGATAGTCCACAGTGTGAATGAAAACAGACACCTGTACAAAAGAATTGATATCCAGCACAGGATAACACAAGACAACCTAAGATTTACTTTGCATGTATGTGAAAATATGTCAGGCCACAGGAAAATGTGGTCGGATTTTTCTTTGGGCCACCAGCCAGCTCCCAAGTAATAACATGGCAACTTCTTATTATGAAAGCTTGGCCTATAGCTTAGGCTTGTTCCTCACTAGCTCTTACAACTTAAATTAACCCATTTCTATTAATCTACATTCTATCACGTGATGTTACCTCTCTTCCATCTTATACCTCCTGTTTCCTCTCTCTGTCTCCTGGCATCTCCGCCGTGCCTAGATTCCCCCTCTCTTTCTTTCTTCCCCCAGATATCCCACCTATACCTCCTGCCTAACTGTTGGCTATTTAGCTTTTTGTTACACGAATCATAGCAATACACCTTTACACAGTGTACAACTATCCCACGACAGGAAAACAAGATAAGGTGAATTAGAAAGATGTTTCTGGTTGGCACAGGGAAGACAGGAAGGAAAGAGACAATCAATATTTAACATATCGAACCAAAAGAAAAAGTAACCTAAATATGTCATTAGAAAACCATAAAAATAAGAATAAGGCATAGCTGGTTGTGATGGCACATGCCTGTAATCCCCACTCCTGGACAGCTGGGGCAGGTGGATCTC
>CABHPH010160174.1:0-36445 GCA_902168325.1 Peromyscus nudipes | reverse complement strand
TTTTTCCAACCCTTTACTCTGAGGTAATGTCTGTCTTTGAAGTTGAAATGTGTTTCTTGTATGCAGCAGAGGGATGGATCTTGTTTTTTTTTATTCATTCTATTAGCCGTTGTCTTTTTATTGGAGAATAAAGTCCATTGACATTAAGAGATTATTGACCAGTGATGGTTAATTTTTTATTTTTGTTGTTGTTGTTGGTAGTGTGTGTGTGTGTGTGTGTGTGTGTATGTGTGTGTGTGTGTGTGTGTGTGTGTGTGTGTCCCTTCTTTGGGTTTTGCTTGTGTGAGATTATCTATTGCCTATGTTTTCATGGGCACAGCTAACTTCCTTGGATTGGAGTTTTTCTTCTAGTACCTTCTGTAGGGCTGGATTCATGGATGGACATTATTTAGATTTGGTTTTGTCATGAAATGTCTTGTTTTCTTTGTTGATGATGATTGAAAGTTTTGCTGGGTATATTAGTCTAGGCTGACATCTGTGGTCTCTTAGAATCTGCAAGACATCTGTCCAGGCTCTTCTGTCTTTAGTCTCCATTGCGAAGTTAGGTGTAATTTGGATAGGTCTGCCTTTATAAGTTACTTGGCCTTTTTTCTTTGAAGGTTTTAATATTCTTTTCTTATTCTGTATGCTTAGTGTTTTGATTATGTGGTGAGGGGAATTTTTTTTGATCCAGTCTATTTTGTGTTCTCTAAGCTTCTTGTACCCTTATTGGCATGTCCTCCTTTGGATTGTGAAAGTTTTCTTCTATTATTCTTAGATTTAGTGTTTTCATGGTGTCACAGATTTCCTGGATGTTTTGTGTTAAGATACTTTTAGATTTACCATTTTCTTTGATTGATGAATCTATTTCCTCTACCATATCTTCAACACCTGATAGTCTCTCTTCCATCCTTATATTCTGTTGGTGATGCTTGTATTTTCCTGTTCACTTACCCAGATTTTCCATGTCCAGAATTCCCTCGGTTTGTGTTTTCTTTATAACTTCTATTTCAATTTAACTTCTTGAACAATTTCCTTTACCTGTTTGATAGTTTTCTTCTTAGCTTTTTTGGGCATTCTTTGGGGGAATTTATTGATTTCTTCCAATTTTTTATTTGTTTCTTTGATTTCTTTAAGGGAATTTTTTATTTCCTCTTTAAGGGCCTCTATCATCTTCATAAAATTATTTTAAAGATCATTTTCTTGTGCTTCGGCTGCATTTGAATGTTCAGGTCTTGCTGTCATAAGATTGCTGGGTTCTGGTGGTGCCATATAGCCCTTTTTATCATTGAGTGTGTTCTTACATTAGTATTCAGGCATCTGGAATTGGGATGATTGTAGGTTTAGGTATTGATTCTTGCATAGGTCTTTGTTGGATGGGTGTTTTATTCTTTTTTTTTTTTTCTGTTTCCTCTCTTGTCTTCTGACCTAAGTAGCCAATGGTCCTGATGACTGGCGAGTTTTCAGGTCCAGTTGGGTGTCGCTGCTGATGTTTGTGAGGCCTTAGGTGCCCAGATTCAGCTTGGCCTCCTGTAAAGCTGAAATCTTCTTCAAAAGCTGTACACCAGAATATGGAGCCTGTTGAAGGTGGTGCTGTTCTTTTGATTGGTGTGGGCTGTACCTGGGCTTGTATAGTCCGCTGGAGTTGCAGGGAAGGGCTGGTGGGGACTTCTCCAAAGCAGTGGAATTCCACCAGGGTTGGGAGCAGGACCCAACAGCCTTGTTGGTGCTAAGATGGGGGTGGTGGTGCACAGGATGTGCTCTGGGACTTAGGGTCTGGACACTGGGGCAGCTCATCTGGGAGGCCATATCACTTCCTCGTCAATGCCTGTCTATACAGACCTCCAGGTCTCTATGGTTGGAAGTGATGTGACTGGGCTTAGAGCCAATGAGAAGGCAGAACAGGAAGGCAATAAAAGTGCAGGTTAGACAGGAAGAAGCTCTCTCTTGGGAAGCTATGGCAAGGTGGTAAGCTAAGGTGAGTTGGTGACTATTTGTTATTTCTCTGATCTCTTTGGCTATTACCCCTGTATTTACCTCTGTGTTTCTTACATAATAAGACTGTTTAGAAATTCGTCTATAGTTAAGTCTTGTCAGGCAATGGGAAGCCCCAAATGCAGACTTAGCAGAACTTCTACTTCCCTCTCCACAAACAGCACTCCAAAATTCTACAGTAGATGTTCTGTCCATGGGCGTGAGTGTCCTGTATAAGCTGGGACACCTGCTTCCAACAGCTCTTTGATGCTAAGAAATCAAACATGATATTTTAATTTTCAAACAGGCATCAACCTGCATGTCCTCTCATACTGAAATCCTGATAGAAGGAATGTTCTTACCCAAATAGTTCAAGTGGATAAGTTCTGGAGAGGTCTGACTGTGCTGGTTCCAGTCAATGGGATTGCCAGGTGTTGCTGGCTTCAACTCTTGTGGTCTAGGTAAGAAAATCAAGTTCAGATCCATGTAAATATAATCACATGTAAGAGAAAATTTTATGTGTGTGTATGTGTAAGGTGTGTGTGTGTGTGTGTGTGTGTGTGTGAAAGAGAGAGAGAGAGAGAGAGAGAGAGAGAGAGAGAGAGAGAGAGAGATTCAGGTTGTGGCCATAAAAAGGTAGAAACTCACAGTTAATGCTATTTTGCTTGTTTTTGTTGGTGCTATTTTATTGCTTGTCTGTTGATGCATTTTATTTTTAACAAGTAGAAACACATTCAAGTTAGTGCTCACAGCAAAAACATGTGAGTAAATAAAGATATTTTTGTCTTCTCATACTCTCATTAGAACAATAGAGTAATACCTGCTTGTTCTACTGAGGAAAGTTTCTTTAAAAAAATACAATGTTAATTGTGTGTAGCAAAATAAATTTGTTCATTTAGTCTGACAGGCATTAAGCTACTTTTCACAATTCTATGAGTAAGTTTGACTAATTACCTAATGCTTTTAAACCTGTCTTTGAATTATAGAGACCTTTGCTTGAGGTTTTTTTCTTTCTCTGTCCACTGCTGCCTGCTAATATTAATTAGATTGTAACTACTAAATTAACATGCAGCAAAGGAAAATAAATTAAAATGCATTTATAAGAGCTGGAAATGACATCGCCTTGTTACATATTTCATGTTTTCTAGTTCAGCCAGTGACCTAAAATATTCCTCTCAGGAAGGTGGCTATACAGTAGGGGAAGGCTTTTACTCAAAAATTGTAATGGTTTAACGATTTCAGTAAATCATCATTAATCTTACTAATGAAATTTCTGCACTATAAATGGTAATCACAATTTTTGCTCCAAAATATTTTCATAATTTGCCTACTTTTGATTTTTTCATTCGTTGTTTCTAATGCAACATGCTCGAGTGTACTGCGTATGGAAATCGTTTTTTCCCTTTAACAGGAGTCTGGCTGTGCCCACACTGTCTTAGTAGAATACAAATACTGTATGGAAATTGTTTCAATGTTGGCCTTTAGGGTTTTACTAGGACTAGTTTTTATATCTTCCCAAAAGTTCATAAATTCTAATCAGAAAATTTGTCAAGAGGAATTTTAAATCTTATTTCTTACATGGAACTCACAATGAAGAATCTCTCTGCTATTTTGTTAATATTATTAATTTATATTTTTGCTTTGGTTGTTTATTAGAAATTTCCACCTAAAATAGGGACAATTATGTCAATGCATTTTTAGTTTCAAACTTAAACAATCTGAAAAAAAAATTGTTGCATCATATGATTACAGTGTATTCTTTGAAGAAGAGATGGATTCTTTTCTGGTGCAGTTAGTGTTACGTTAATGTTATGAAACATTTATACCATTAATGTTATAAAACACTAATACCATTAATGTTACAAATCTCATACCAAAAATTGTCATTATTTAAAGATTAAACAATTTAAGAACTGTTAAAAATCAGTGTGTTAGTTGTAATAATAATTAAAAATGTCCAGCAGGATCATTTCTAAAACAGTTTGATAAATATTACTCTTTGTGGTAGTTTGAATGTAAATGGCCCCTATAAGCTCATAGGGAGTGGCACTATTAGGAAGTGTTACCTTGTTGGAGTAGCTGTGGCCTTGTTGGAGGAAATGTGTCACTGTTGGGGTGGGCTTTGTGGTCTCCTATGCTCGAGCTATGCTCAGTGTCTCAGACTCCTTCCTGTTGCTTTCAGATCAAGATATAGAACTCTCAGCTCCTTCTCCAGCACCGTGTCTGCCTGCATGTTGCCCTGTTTCCTGCCATGATGATAATGGACTAAATTTCTGAACTGTAAACAAGCCACCCCAATTAAATGTTTTCCTTTATAAGAGTTACTGTGATCATGGTGTCTCTTCACAGCAATAGAGACCCCAAGACACTCTTTTATTTAAAATAATTGAAATCTAAAAGTTGAACTGCACAGATTCTCATAACTTCACCTACATCTATTTGTTCTTCATCTTTTATGTTTCATCAGAATACAACCATTTTGCAGAATTAACGGAGTGTGGCAAGCTTTTCATCTTAAGGATAGAGGTGGAAAGTATAAAACAAATGAACAAACAAACCAATAAGAGACTTAAAAACTACTCTGTTAACCAGGTCCCAGGAACAAGATATTTCCTTTTTAAGCCCTGGTTGAACATAGCATGAAGGGCTCTCATATCTCTCCTATATAGTACTTGCTATGATGCCGTTATTTAGAACAGCATGAATCACAGTTGGGATCTTACTAGTGAGTATTAAACAAAATGCACATTGTCTGCATTGACAAAACACAGTGACAGAGGAAGGCCTGATAGAATCTTTCACCTGGCTATGAACAGATTCCTCTCTTAGTTGACCTGGAGGGCCAGCTTGTAAGTCAAGCCATAATGGGTGACTATCTTAGTGAAAAAATCATTATCTAGTTATTATTAAAGATGGCTAAGATGTAAGAGATTTGGGAACTGACATGTAAGCAAAAAGAGTGTAATATATTTCCCATTTAATTTAATATTGGCTAGAGATGTGCTGATTATAGCCTTTATTTTGTTGAAATTATGCTTCTTTTTGCTCCTGGTTTATTCAGTGCTTTTATTAAGGGGGTATGGTTTTTTTTTTAAGCATTTTCTGCATATATTCAAGAAATCATGTGATTTCTGTCCTTGAGTCCATTTACCTGATGCTTTACATTTATTGATTTGCATTCATTGAACACTCCTGAGCAGAAAGAGCAATGCTGGAGGTATTACCACACTGATTTTTAGTTAGGCTGCTGCAAAGACTTAGTAACAAAAACGGCAAGACCCTGGCACAGAACTGATGTGTAGATCAATGGAGTGAAGCAAAAGATATATATGTATGAAGTTACAGCCACTTAATTTTTGAAATAGATGTTGAAAGTCAGTCTTTTCAAAAACTGGTACTGGAAATGTTTCTGACCCTGTAGAAAAAAAAATCAATTCCAAGTGGATCAAGTACCTTAATGAAAGTTTAAAACTTTTCAACTTTTAAAAGAAAAATATTGAGAAATCCTTCAAGATGTAGGCATAGGCAATGACTTTTTTTTAATAGGACTCTAGTTGTTCAAGGAATAATTCCCATAATTGGTAAGCTGTATTTTATGAAATTAAAAAGTTTCTGCACAGCAAAGGATACAATGAAGTGAAGAGATAGCCTACAGAATAGGAGAAAACCTTTGTGATCTATACGCTTGACGGAGGATTCATATTTAGAAGATACAGAGTACTGAAAACCTAATTTGAAACCAAACAAATGAATTGGTAAATGGACTAATGAAATGAAATGGACAGTTGTCAAAAGATGGGGTACAAATGGCCATAAAGATGAAAAAAACATTCAACCTCACTTGGCCATCACAGAAACACAAATTAAAATATAGTATTTCAGTCAAAATACCAGTTACTAGAAAAAGCATATTAAAGCAAATATTGGTGAGAATGAAGACAAAAGGAAGCACTTATATACTGTTGGTGAGAGTATAATCTAGTGGGTTATAAGAAAATAAGATAAGAATTAAGGAGTATATGCATTAGAGGAATATGGGATAAACTGGAGAGATAAACTGGTATCTGTATATTATCATATGTCATTGTACAAATTCATGAAATTCTTAGAATAAAAAATTATGATTAAAAATTAAGAGAAAAAATTAAAAAGTATGTCACTGTGGATGTCAGTAGAAGTTCCTTGAAATATTAAGAATAAGTCAACCCTATGACCCAACAGCGTTGCACATGTATATTTATCCAAAATACTCCAACTCAACAAACAGATCATAGGCATACTTCTCCTCAATATTTATTGAGCTATTTATTATAGCTAAGTTATGGAACCAACATATAAGTCTATCAACTGACTTAATTAGGGTTTCTATAGTTGTGATATAACACCATGAGTAAAAGCAACTTAGACAAGAAGGGGTTTATTTGGCTTACACTTCCTCATCACTGCCTACCATTGAAGGAAGTCAGGCCAGGAACTCAGTGTAGAACCCAGGATAAAGGAACTGAAGCACAGCCATGGAGGAATGATGTTTATTGCCTTGCTCCCCATAGTTTGCTCATCTGCTTTTCTATGCAATCCAGGACCGCTTGCTTATGGGTGACACCATTCACAGTGGGCTGGATCTACCCACATCAATCCTTAATCAAAACAACACCTCAGAGATTTATCTACAGGCCAATCTTATGGAGGCAATTAGAGTCTGTCTTCCCAGATAAGTGTAGATTCATGCCAAGTTGACTAAAATCAACTAACACATCATTAGAGAAATGGATAAAGAAAATTTAGTTTATATAGAAATGTTTTTCAGCCACAAAGAACATAAATATTTTGTTTTAAGAAAATCTATACAAGAAGTCAATCATATGAAACAGATTAAGTCAGTGTTAGATAAGTGCTGAATGTTCGATTTTACTTATGGTTCCTCTGTCTTATGTAGATACATAAAATCATGTATTTAGATTGTGAAAATAAAAATTAAACTGTCTAGGAGACTAATGGAGGTAGAGTAGCCGAAGAGGTAGGGGGATACGGGCATGGCGGGGAGAGGATTGTGTAATTGTATGGAAATCTTGCTGTAACCCAGTACCATTTACAGTGACTATCTGTCAGTGGGAAATAAGTACATTGATTAAAGAAACAGGTATTTTTCTTTCCAGTTATTTGCCATCGTGTGTTTCCGGCATATTCCTTCATAGCACTTGCCACAGGTTATAATTAGGATTATAGTGGTTTGGGTATTCCATGCTTCAGCACCCTAAGAATATAGACCAGTCAAGCCTGTCTTATTCGTCACTTGTTCATATTGTGACCACGATTTACAATATGATTTTAAGATATCTTTTGTTAGCTAATACATTTTCAAGCAATTTTCTTCATGTAGGTCTCAGAATTGTCACAATTTGACATTTGACATGTAAGTTTCCTGCACTTGATGCTGGAACTTCTTTTTGAATGGAGAAGCTTTGGGGGATAAGTACCACTTTTTTTTTTACAGGTATTTCTTTTGAATAGAGATAATTCCCCAAGTGATCATTTAGCTACTTCATGAATGCTTTTTGGTATTCATTTACTTAAGTAAGCAGCATTTTAAACATTACTTATTCCTTGAGAAAAATATAGTTGCTATAAGTAAATATGAGACTAACATTTACATTCTTTAGAGATTTTCTTTAGTGTTCGGAAATATTCACATTTTCCTGAAATGTATCAATTCACTAGACTGAATTAAAAAATACACTCAATTTATTTTCTTGTATAGGGTGCTATGAGTCATGAAAAAGTGACAAGTTAGAGCATGACTTGATCAAAAAAGCTTACAGATGCATTCTTAATATTGTTTGTATATATTTTATGAATTTTTTTAGTTTCATATGTGTTTCGATTATATTCACTCTCCCTTCAGCTCTTCCTTGTAGTGAGAGCTGCTTGAGCCATGCCCTGAAGCACCTAGTGAGGTAGCAGGTAACTGTTGCACCAGCCTATGACCTTGAGGTACATGCCCCTGTGTGTGACCACTGGGGGGTGGAGGGGGGGCTTAAGTCTTGGGATGTCTGTTGGCATCTCTCTCTTTGGTACCTTGTGGTTTTGGATGCTGGGATGGATCAGGGCAGAGCTCTCCAGAGAACAGTGTTGGACTGTGCCTCACCCTTCCAGGATCCTGCAACAAATTCTATCCTGTGAGTCAACCCCCACATAAATTCCTTTGATCGTTAAGCAGACTTTGTGGATTTATAGTGATATAATCCCAATACTTCCTAGATCCACTGCACCTTCCCTACCCAGTTAACTTTATGTTGTTGCTGTTTTTTAAGCCATGAAAACCAATTTGTGCTGCTCAAATATTCTTGGAGGTCTAACGCTCTTCTCCATGCCGGCATTTGGTCTGGCTTTGTTGGCATAGGTTGTGCACATGTGTTGCAACCACTGTGAGTTGCTTTGTGTAACTGCCTTGCTGTGTTCAGAAGACGCTGTTTCCTTCTCGTCGTTTGCATCTGGTTCTTATAGTCTTTCTGTCTCCTCCTCCACAGTGATCCCCAGGCTTTGGGTGAGGGTATGTGGTATATATGCATCATTCAGAAAACCATTCTCTGCACCTTTGCCAGTAGTGGGTCTGTGTGTTACTCATCATCTATTGAAACTAGAAGCTTCTCAGATGAGAGTTGAAAGATGCACTGATTTCAATCAATGGGTATAACAATAAATCGTAATGAATTGGTTTAATACTATGTTCATTCAGCAGAGTAACATTAGATTTTCTAGGCCCTATGACCTGTCTATCCATTGGTTCTTGGCCTGATAACATTCATCCTGTGGTGAGACTTAAATTCCATCAGAAAGTGGTTGATTACTCATGACGTTTGTGCCAATATTGCACTAGTGGGAAGGTCTTGCCAAGCCAGTCATTATTAGAGCTGGCAGGTTCACAGTTGGGTATGATTGATGATTACTTTTCTCCTCTGGTAGCATGCATAGCACTTTCCAACATTACAAGATAGCCATTAGTGATGAGGCTCTCCGGTCAGTACCAGTTTGATTTCTCCATATTCCATGACTCAAGTATGGGGTGTTGCCAGCAATAGGATCTTACTGTCAAGCTGTGGAGGGTAACCAAGGTCAATGGCAATAACATGTAATGCTTACTGGATTTGTGAAATCACTGGCCAAAAGATTCAAAATAAGTAATCCATTCTTGGCAGTGGACTTTTTATTTGTTAGTCTCTGATGAATAGAAGGGAATTGGCATGAAGGATTGGCATTTTAATTGTCTTTTCCTAAGGTTGGGGCAAGAAGCCAAGGAGAGATTTTAAGATGGGGTCATGGTATAATTTTTCATTTTTAATTATTTGGTGATTTTTTTATTTTGTAAGTATGAATATTTTGCCTGCATGTATGTCTGTTCACCACGTGCATGCTTGGTGCCCACGGAGGCCAGAGAAGGCATCAGACCCCCTGGAACGGGAGTTACATGTGGTTTTTAGCTACCATGTGGTTGCTGAGAATTGAACTCGATCCTCTGCAAGGGCAACAAATGCTCTAAACCTCTGAGCCATTTTTTTTCAGCTCTGGCATAATTGTTTTTAGGTATCATTATTTCATGTTTCCTTGACTTCTAAGGGAACATACAGAGGAACACAAAGCAGCCTGAATACTTCACTGTCTGAGGGAGTGCATTGGTTTTTCTGGAACTGAAGGCACATTGTGCCCCGGGAGCTGTGGACTCTAACCTGAAAAACCTATGATGCATGCCATGCCGCTCAAGGCAGCTAGGCCAAACCAACTCCATGGTTCCCTGCACTGAGCCACACAGTGAGAATATGAGGAGTGAGAAATGCAAACAACATATCGTCTTTGGTTTGTTTTGCTCTCACAGACTACCTAAGACTCAAAGGCTAAGAAAGGAGTCCCTGGAACACAGTTTGAGAACTTCTGCATTATCTGTGTGTTTTAAATCTCAATCATTACTTATTATTGATAGTTTACACAACCAACCTTTATTCAGATGTATCTATACACACTTAGCATTTTGTCTGCTTGCTACCATGTCATCTCAATGTTCCATCTGACATCTTCCTCTGATACCATTTTAGAATTTTCTAATAGGTATGAAATTTTTATTTTTCACATTACATAGTTTAATTTTGTCTTTGTTCTTGCACAGTAGTTTTAGGTTTTAAACTTTGCTCAGGAGGGTTGTACTTTAGATGTCCCCAGCCTACCCAATTGCCCATCATTGGATTTGTCTCTGGTCGATTTTAAAGTTAGATTTTTGTTTCTGTTTCCATCATTTCACTGTAATGTCTGTGTGTGTGGAGTTCTTCCTTATTTAGGAATTCATTGGGCATTATAGATACAAAGATTATTCAATAGTTTTGAAAAATTGCTTGTTTCTCTGCTGAGTTTTTCCCTGTTTCTCTGCTGTATTTTTTTTATTAATTTCTTTTTATTTATTCTTTGTGTTTTCACATTATGAGTCTCGATCCCATTCATTTCTCTGTCCCTTCGGACCGCCCTCTGCCCTTGCATCCTGCCTCCCCACAACCCCGACACAATAACATAAAATTTAAGAGCAAAAAAAAAAAAAAAAAGAAAAAGAAAGAAAAAAGAAAGGAGACATCTCATCGTGGAGGCTGTAGTGTGATACAGTGAGTCAGGCAGTAAACCCTTTTGTCAATATATCTTTACTTGCAAATGTTTATTGTAAAGAGTCCTTAATCTGGTTCAAGGCCTCTGGTTTCTGCTACACTATTGATACTGGGCCCTCACTGCGACTCCTCTTGCATTTCCTCTTGTTGCCCCGTGTTGTGGAGATCCTGCAGCTTCGGGTCTGCAGGACCAGCCCCTTCACATGTTCCCTAAGATCATAGATGGGGTGTATGTTGGGGTGGGCCACCTCATAACCCTGATTCTGGGCCTGCGTAGTCGCAGGGTAAGTCAGCCTGCCAGCTCTCCCTTGTCCTCACCACCATGGTGACCTCTCCAGCATTGCCTAGGATAGTTCGCCCCTTGCAACAATGAGTGAGGAAGGGCAGGGCCAGTTCTCCTGCTTTCACACCTTCAGGGTCCACACTCCCACACCTGAACCATCAGGGCCAGCTCTACTGTGTTGCCCACCTGAGGTGCAGGGGCCACTCTCCCGCGGGCTGCAATTGGTGAGGGGCAGGGACAGTTCTCACTTTTATGACCTCAGGTCCAGCTCTCCCACTGGTCACAGGCAGTGAGGGATGGGGGTAGGGCTTCTCTCCCGTGCCCACACCACCATATGGCAGGTGAGGGGTGAGGCCAGATCTCCTATGCTCATGTTATTGGGGCTGGTTCACCGGCCTGTCGATAGGGTCAGCTCCCTAGCCAGCTAGAGGTGGTAGGGACGAGGCAGGAGGACATCTTTCCCTCACTGCTACCACCACACCACAGATGAGGGAGGCAGTACCAGCTGTGTCCTTCTCATGACCTCTGGACTGGTTCACCCGCACCCCTGTCTACAGGGTCAACTCTCCTGTGCTGCCCAGGCGAGGCACAGGGCCTGTTCTCCCACGTGCTGAAGTTGGTGAGGGGTTGGGTCAGGTTTCCCACTTGCTGCAGGTGACAAGGGATGAGGGGAGGAGGGCATCTTTCCCTCACTCATGCCACCGCATGGCATAGGAGAGGGGCGCGACCTGGTCTCCCATTCTCACGCCCTCAGAGTCAGCTTGCCCATACTGCTGCAAACAGGCTCAGCTCTGTTGGATTGCTGAGGTGAGATGCAGGACACTCTCTCTTGAGTGCTTCAGGCAGTGAGGGGCAGGACCAATTCTACCTAGTGTCGCAGCCAATGAGGGGCAAGGCCAACTCTGTACAGTCTATCCTCTTTGCCTTTGGTGGTATCAGGAGCCACAGACATCAGCAGAGACCTTGACTGAATCAGAGCCATGGACCTAGACATGAGCCCCAACAGTATCCCAGGCCCAGATATCACCATGGCCCTGGGTGGCAATCAAGCCACCCACCTCAGCCCACTCCTCACCACTTTTGCCTTTTCATATATGCCTGTGTCCATGGGACATGAATCAGTCTGTGTTTCCCATACCATACCATACATTTGCTCACTATACTAGTGCCTGTCTGCCGGGCTCTGCAAGCTGCCCTGTGGGCCTGAGGTTTCTCCTTGGAGTCCAGAGCAAGCCATCTCAGGCCTGTGTGCGGGTCATCATGGCGCTGGGCAGGACCATGATCTTCATCACAAAGAGATCATAGTAGTGCTTAACTGCCAGGCACCTCTAGCACTGGGAAGACTCCTGGTTGGTGCAGAGATGTTCCTGGAGTCTTCTCATGGGCTGGGGCTAGAAACCGTGGGCTGCATTTGTTTAAGTCCCTCCCACCCCAGCCACATGGCATGGGAATAGCTGTTGCTAGAATCCTCTATCAGGCTGAGACTAGAAATCCCCTTCTGCTGTATTCTTATGTTTAATTTTAATGTTCTTCACAGACTTACCTGCATTCAGGAGCTGCATTTGCTACAATTATACGATGAAATTAACCTCTTTTAAAAATATCTACATTAGCATAATAATTCTCAATGCTTTTCGAGGGGCTCCTTTAGTTGTCTAATAGTTCTAATGTAATTATTTTCAATCCTTGTTTTATAATCTCATATATCTTAACTCTTTCATATACTATCTTGAGTCCATATGTGTCTTATTTTCCTCTGGAAAATTTTGACTTATAGCCACAATTGAAATTAAGATGTAGGAGATTTTTATTTGTGTTGACAGTCACCTGGGGGCACCACTAACCTATAACCACTCTGAATTCCCTGTTTGAAGGTTGATTTCTTTCTCTAGTCCAAACAATCACTGAATTTTCAGACTAAAACTCAGTCTCTGTGTACCTATCGTTGAGAATCTTTCGGAGAAAATTTTGTCCCACCCAGTTTAAAGTCAGAACTGGTAGATTCCCGTGTTGTCTAATTTTTGTGAGTGGGTTCCGCTCTTGCCCTCTTTCAGTCTTGTTAGATGTGTTAGTCTTCCAGGTTTCAGTTTGTGCGGGAGATGATCTCAAATGTTTGCTTTGAGCAAGGGTATAGGCTGAAGACTTGTTCCAAGAGTGTCTGGATTCTGGCAAAAGCATTAGGGAGAATATCAGTGTTGTCATTTGAATGTCTTTCAGGACACCTTCATGGATTTTGGGTTTTTTTTTGTCTTTGTAGTTTTTCTCTTTTCATGCCAAAAAAAAAATTGCATTTTAGAAAGCAGCATTTTTTTAAAAATTCATTGCACAATACTTTTATTGTTCTTATTTGGACAATAATTAAAGCTACGCAGTTTGCCACATTGCTGGCACAAAGTGGTTTTAAAAATGCAGTGTTGTATTTTTTAGAACAAAAATTATTTTCCCCAAAACATAGTTTCTTCTCAAAGGAGGAGGAGTAAAAGAAGATGAACTCTGAGAGAAGAGAGGTTAATTACTGTTGGATGATTATTAATCATGAGTTTGTATAAGGAATCCTAATTCTGTATTTGGAGTCTAAACAGAAGGTGCAATTAGGAAAAAAGTATTTATTGTAAGTAAGCCTTTACAATGGTAAAATATTTCCAAGCAGTGTAAAAGGAATTTTTAAAAATTAAGATAAAAGGCTATAGTTCTCAGCCCTAGCTAGAATAAAGTAAAATGGATTTTGGAAGATTTACTTGCTGGTAGTTTTTTGTTGGGTCAGTTTAGCTAGACTACAGTCCAAGTTCTTCAGCCAAACACTGATCTAGCTGTTGCTGAGGAGGGATTTTAGAGATGCAATTAAAGGCCCTAATCAGGTAACTTTAAGTGAAGAAGATAGATGGGGCTGACTGCAGCACTTGGAAAATATTAAAAATATCCCTGAATGGAGAAGTAGATGGGGAGGGATGAGGAAGACCTCTTATGGTGGTTTTCCTGCATCAGTGGGGGCCCGGCCTGCTGTAATCTTTTCTTCCTCACTGCATGACCTATGCACAGCTGTCTCTGCAGGCCCCATGAGCCCTAAACCAGTACTTTGAAGTGAGCCACTCTCTCCTGGCCTGCTGTGCACTAACCGCTGTGTATCAACCCGCTGGTTGTTCTTCACTGACAGTGATCCCACTACCCAGAGCAATCATTGTTAACTTTTTGACCATGAATTCAGTTTGGGAAAGGTGTTTTCTGTGTCTAATGATTTGACAATTTTTGTTTGCCAACACCTAGAGGGTTGGCAATATAGCCAGCTAGTAATAGCAACATAATATTGGAAATGGATTATGCTTTCAATTTAAATGAAAATTGATAATAGAAAAATAGAAAAAAATACAGGAAGTAGTATATACCTTCTTGAAACAGGAGAGCACGCATTTATATTTTTATTTCCTGTCAACATTTTTTAAAATTTTTCTTTATTAAGAAATTTTCTACTCACTCCACATGTTATCCACAGACCCAACCTCCTCCTATAGGAGCTAACATTTTTAAAATTTCATCTTAAAATGCTATATTCCTCAGCACCAACTCTGGAAGTCTTTGCTTTCCTTCTTCACTGGAATTTTTTTTTCTTTCTTTCTTTCTTTCTTTCTTTCTTTCTTTCTTTCTTTCTTTTTTTTTTTCTTTCTTTCTTTTCTTTTCCTTCCTTCCTTCCTTCCTTCCTTCCTTCCTTCATCTTTTTTTCTGCCCTTTTCATTTCCCAGCTCTTTTTTTTTTTTTAAGATTGACAAGTCCTTATTCAAATTTATTAACAGTCAGAGAGGTATTACAAAAAGTAACAAAATTAGTGATGAAAGGGAGATATCCAACAGACACTGAGGATATTCAGAGAACTTAAAGACATTCATTAAAACCTGAACTCCACCAAATTGAAAAATCTAAAATGGATAATTTGATTGTTACATATCACTTTCCAAAGTTAATTCAAGATCAGATAAGCAATTTCAAAAGATGTATAACCCTTAGTGACATAGAGGTTAAAAGTATTTCAACCAAAATATAAAAATAAACAAAAGTCCAGGGCAGAAAGTTTCAGTGCAAAATGCTACCAGACGTTCAAGGATGAGTTTCTACCAATACTGCTCAAATTGTTCCACAAAACAGAAACAGAAGGAACACTGTCAAATTCTTCTTAGAAATCTACAGTGACCTGATATCTAAGCTGTATAAAGACTCAAGAAAGAAAGAAATAGAATTACATACTGATTTCCGTTTTGAACATAGAGGGACACATTTCAAAAAAAAGTAGCAGTCTGAAAACAAGAACACATCAAAAATATGACCCATTATAAACTAGGACTCAATCCAGAATTACATAGATTGTTCAACATATGTAAATCAATAAATTGATTCCCCTATGTAAACAAATTTAAAAAGAAATAATGCATGATCCTCTCACTATATGCAGAAATGGACTTTGACAAAATCTAACAACCCTTCATGATAAATTTATTGCAGAGACTCAGGATTCAAGAGACATAAACAAAGCAAGTTTACTGTAAGCTCATCAACTTCAATAAATAGAAACTCAAAGCAATTCCACTAAAATCAGGAGCAAGTCAATGTTGTCCAATATCCCTATACTTATTCGGTGGAGTACTTGAAGTCTTATGTAGAGCAGTAAGAGAAATGAAGGAGATTAAATACATACTAATTGCATTTCCCAGCTCTTTTTGATGAAACAGTCTCCAACTTAGTGTCTTCCCCGTTTCTGGTTTTTACTTCATTCCTCTAGTATTATCATCCAAGTTTATGAATTAAAAATCACCTGTTGATGACTCTGAAATTTAAATCTTGTTAGTGACTTTCTTCTAAGTTGAGACCCAAATCTTTAATTTTGCCAGATTGCCATCTCCTCTTACCTTTCTGAGGGGCACATAAATGTCTCCTCATGTGAACGTGTATCTTCATGGTCTCTATCTCCAAACCTGCTCGTTCTGATATATCCATTGCCTCTTTCTAGGTGCTGAGTTAAATAGTTTCAGTCTGGACTCTTACTTTCCTATCCCACATGCATCTAATCACCCAGATAATCCTTTAGTTTTTTTATCTTAAAAATAAAACTATCCTCTCATGACCTTCGCTGTTTCCATCCTAATCTAAACTCACAATGATTTTTTTTGTCTTTCATGTGTCCTCACGGCTTCCACCTTGGCTTCCTTATAGTCCTTTATGTGGTAAGATATGAAAAAGTCAGTCTTGCCCCATATTCAGAATATTCTTTGAGTGTCCACATTTTATTTATATAGTTATGAGGATCTAACCCAGAGCTCCCACATAAGCACTTCCAACGACGTATAAATACTCTCATATGATTTTTTCCTATGCCATGTGTGGGGCATTTACCCACCAACCCTACAGCTCTCCAGAGTTTTCTTGAGTGTGAGCAGCAGGAAATATTAGATAGAAGGATTTATTGCGGAGACTCTTGCAGAGATAAACAGATAGAAAATAAAGGATAGCCTCAAGAGGGCCTGGAACCTTTTCCAACGGGCCCCGACTGTCTCTGCCCCAGGGTTTTTATAGAGACGCCAAGGGGTGGAGCAAATGACCTCCTCCCCCAGCACAGCCAAGTGCAGACCATCTCAGACACCTGCACTCAGGCCCGTGGTCCTAATCATCCTCTATGTGGACCTGCTGGGTAAAGCCACGAGGAACCCGAGAATGGGCTCCCACAGCCATGGTCTTTAGATTCAGTTTCAGAAAAATATATCTCCCATAACCTACCTTCCTTTACTTAAGAGAAATGTTTAAAAACAGATTTTTGCTTAATAATAAGTGGTATTTTAGGGGCAGAGACAAACTATGGTTGAATTGTCCTATAATTTTTAGACAATAACTAAGATTCTGTAGTTAGTAAAAGATAGTAAGACAAAGACCAAAACATCCCCTTCAGTTTTAGCAATGTGACTGCCACTAACAGACATGCTAAATTGTGTAGTGACAAGACAGACTCCAAACCAGAATGCTTGTGTGATAAGTGAAAGTGGATGACAGTGTAAAAACAAGTATAGAAAAGGGCCCAGAATAATCATGCAGGGAAAAGAGAGTAAAATGGTAACCAGAAGAATATGAATGTTTTAAATTTTTAAAATTAGAAATATCTTAAATACCATACTAGTGATCAATGAAAGGCAAGAGTTGAGAATACATACATTAATGTATAAGCATATATATATGAAATAAATACCTGAATCATCTCACCACCCTTGCTATTTCCATCTTACTCTAAACACACACACACATACACATGCATTTATGTATGAAGCTAAACATATATACATATATGCATATGATTAAAAGAAGACTGTTGGATGGTGTAAAGCTCTTAATTTGGCAAAATGGTGTAAGATTCAGAGTAAGAAGAGATTAGTTTTCTTTGTTCATTGCATGTGTCCTGGGTATTTCTCCATGGAAAGTAGAGAGAGCCTAAAGAAGTATATGTCATGTCAGTAGAGTTGCTGGTGAAGTTGAAGGTTTGAAGGCAATTAGAAGTTAATGTCATAATATTATTGGCATTATCTATGATAGCAAGTATATGTTTTAATTAATTTTCTGATCTTATCTGTATTTATCCTCTTTCAAGGAATTGCACTCAATCTTGCTTTTCTAACTAGTTGCATAAATCACAGAGCAGACTAAGTGGGTCAATGTTATAAAGATGTCACTAGAAGATGTGGTTGTTTGAATCAGAATGCTCCCCATAGGCTCAAATATTTGAATGCTTAGTCATCAGAGAGTGGCACTACTTGAGAAGGATTAGGAGATGTGGTCTTGTTGGAGAAGCTGTGGCCTTATTGGAGGAAGTGTGTCACTAGGGATGGGCTTTGAGGTTTCAAAAGGCCAAGCCAGGTCCAGTGTACCTCTGTTCTTGATGCTTCCAAATTCAGGTGTTGAACTCTCAGGTAATTCTGCAGCATCATGTGTGCCTGTGTACTATCATGCTCCTTACCATGATGATAATGAACCAAACCTCTGAAACTGTAAACAAACCCCAATTAAATATTTTCTCTTATAAGAGTTGCCTTGGTCATGGTGTCTCTTCAGCAATAGAACACTGACTAAGACAGAAGGGCATGGCCTTTTCCCCAATATGTCATTCTAGAACCTAATTTTATGTTCAATATGAAATAACACTGTAAATATTGAGTAATTGGATCACAATAGTGTATTCATTTTCTTCATTATTTTCTCTTCAGGTTCCTTACTATTATAAAATTGATGATCAGACTTTAGACACAGAAAATTCACTTACTAAGTTCAAAGGACTCTAAACCGTTTTGAGTTGAGATGGCATGCTTGCAAAGTAGTTGGGTGAGGGAGGGTGTTGAGATTTGTGGATATAAGTACAAGTTACTTGGGTATGGCCACTTACTGAAAATTCCTTCAGTGACATGCTCATTTCTTAAACACTTTTTATGGTGTGATTGGCATACAGAAGCATAGAAAAATCAGAATAACTATCCATAATGCATGCACTTTAGGTACACAGTTAGATTAGAGACATATAAATAACATTAACCAAAATTGAATCGATGTGGCATTAAAACTATATATAGGATTCCATCAGATTACTTTGCTAAAAGTGCTATTGTTGGTGTGTGTGTGTGTGTGTGTGTGTATGTGTGTGTGCACAAATGTGTAGGTGTGTATACAAGTGTGTGTGTGTACAAGAATGTGTGTTTATATGATGTGTAGGTGTGTGTGGAAGTCAAAGTTTGTGTTTCTTCCTGTAGCATTCTCTTATTTATTATTATTATTATTATTATTATTATTATTACTATTATTATTATTTGAGCCAGGGTCTGTCATTAAACTTGGAACTCATTGATGAGCTAGGATAGCTGGCAAGCAAGCCCCAGGAATCCCTCTATTCCCATCTTCTTAGATCTGGGGTTATAATGTATATGAAAGGACACCTGACATTTTGTATGAGTGTTGGGGATCCAACCTTGGGTCTTCACGCTTTCATGGTTAGCACTTTATGGATGAGCTATCTCCTCAGCTGCCTAAAACTTAAATGTCTCTATCATCAGCAAGTAGGTGGACCCTTCCACATCAAACACACTTTAAGAAAATACCCCATAGATTTGCCTACAGGTCAATGTGATGGAGGCATGTTTTCAGTTGATGTTTCACCTTCCCAGATGACTCTAGCTTGTGTCAGGCCTTGGGAGAAGGCATGGCAGATAATATCAGATATAATCACAAAGAGGATATTTAGAAAGCTTTTGGGAGAATATCTCCCAGAGACTGTGGGCCCAATCCACACAGCAGATCATTCTCCCAGATGAATCCAGGAACTGGGCTTGGTTTTACAAGTTTGTGCACAGGAAGGTATGGTCTTCGTTTGGGAAGCACTGGGAAATGGGAAATGGTTTATGATAACACATCTTGGATGCTCAGTTAGGAATTGAAAGACTACAACTTGTATATGTTCTCACAATGTGTGAGTTCATAAAAGATCAGGAACAGCGACTGACTTGATGCATCTTTTACTAAACTAAATTTTCTCTTTTAAGGACACAGCAAATATAAAGCCTAGGGCCAAAATGTGGAAGGATCAAAGTCTCTGGAAGTGAATGGTGAATGGAGAAATGCAGAGTTAGGGTGAGGAAAAGTTCTCATGCGCTTGGACAATGTACCATCTGTGTTGAAACCACTGGAAGAGAAAAGTGAAGCAACAAAATGGAAGAGAGCTGGTACTTAGCCTCACTCCTTGTGTACTTTGAAGAACTTGAGAGTTCCATGAACATCCAACTCTCCCCTTGGTGAAGCTGAAGGTTTCATCTTCTGGGAAGTATTTGCTTCTTTTGAAATGATTCGCTTCCTTTTCCAATGGGTAATTGTGTATAGACAGAATCCACATTTGTAGTAGAGTCACAGGAATGAAAATGATACAAAGAATAATAACAATAGTAAATCTTATCTCATTTGCCTAAATATAGACCACTAGTTCCCAACTTGTTTTGGGTATTTAGGTGATTATGTTTGTGAGTGCATATATAGGCAGGCACACACACATGCGTGCTCAAGGAAGCATTAACTTCTTGAGAAATTAAGCAACTTATTTTGTTAAAGGTTTCAGCTCAATTTATTTTGCTTGAGGGAAAATTATACATTCTGAGGAATGAGTTCATTAGTTCAGTACTATTTTTTTTTAAATGAGAAATATTTTTTTTTAAACCTAAGAAACTCAGAGAACAATTATGAATGTGGAAAAGTAACGAAAATTATTAAAGGTCGAAAGGCTTCCACATTACAGGTTTTAAAGTTAAAACGGCAAGGACAAGCAGATAGTAAAAATCTGAAGTTTCCCCCTCCGATTTAGCATCCTAAAATGTAGAAGTCTTCTTGCAAGGAGAGAAAAAACAGATGATATTTTGCAAGGGAAGGAAAGCCATTGCATTAGGAATCTTCATTTCTTTGCTTTGTGCTAAGTCCCTTCCGGGTTTTCGTCCTACCATCCTGGAGTCAGTCTCCAGAGCACAAATGAAGAGAAGCAGCTGTATTAGTGCCATCACCCAGAAAGGTGAGTGCACTGCCATTTCCAATTTGGTTGCCTCTAACTTATGTAGCTGGGGATTGGGATCCCTGTGTACTGTCATTCAATGATAGGATTATATATTGCCATGGAGAGCTGCAAATGATGGCACAGGGTAATCCCTTCAAGATTGAGTTTCTCTCAAACCATATTTTTTGTAAAATCGGCTAGAGAAATTATAGTCCACTATGTTCTAGATAAAGTAACAAGTGATTTTAGTCAGTAGAATATGCAGAGAAGTGACGCATAATTGCTGAATATACATTAAAAAAGCAACTAGTTTAATTAGATAGCAGTAGATATACTCATGTTTGAGATTTTAATGAGTATCACAGTTGGAAGCTTTTGGCTTTTGGCCAAGTCAAGTGAAGGGCAACTTGAAGAGCAATTTTTTAAAGATGAGTGAGGAAGAATTTAGTAGCATAGTAAAGTAAATTAAAAGGGAGGAGATGAGGCCATGCACTCGTTTCTCCAGTCCTCTATCTTACTTTGAGTCGATGACATCAAATGTTTCTCAATGGTTTGGTGCACTCTGAGTGTGAAGTGATCTAGGAAGAAGCCTGGAGTGAAGTGTTTTGATCATTTCACTAGATCTTGTGGCTGTGTAGATAGCTCAACTTACACTGCAGAAATATTACCCTGTCACCACATCAATTGCTTGATGTAACATTGGTTTATCTCAGCAGAACAAGTGCATTGTGGTTTTGGGTGATCCTTTAGTCAAGCTATCTTTTTTTTTTGGTAGTGACACTCTGCTATTACACCTTTTGGTTCTACAGAGAACCAAGGAGAGACAGAGGAATGGTGGGTTCCAGGCCAATCCGGACTTCCTGGCCATTAATTCCAAGCTAGCATGGAGTACAAAGTAAAAGCTGCCTGAAGCAGTAAGCAAAGAAAACCAACCAAACAACTAGAGTGACTTTTGCTTGAGATACCTGGTGTGTCACTGCCCACACCAAGCACATTGGATGTGAAGGTCCAACCTGTGTCCACAACGGTAGACATGAGACATCAGGGAACAGTTCCAGCTTTTACAATAGGCATTCCCTGCAAAGTGCCAGCAGTCTCCTATGCAAGAAAGTACTGTTGGTCACAGGGGCCATTCAAATTTCCTTTCTCTAAAAGAACACAATCACTAGGGTCTCTGTTCATTTCAATGAATTTCTGTGTATAAAAAATGAGGATCTCTGATTTCCTCCCAGAATATACAATTTCTTATTTTAAAGTATCAAATCTCAAAAGACTCAAAGTAAAATTATGTAAAGTCACCAAAATAGTATCCATTATTTTGGATATATGGAGTGACTCTCCATGTTTAACAAAAATTTATTTCTAAGATATACAGCTGGGAAAGAAAATTCCAAGGGTTTGTTGTTTGGGGCCAAACAAAATTAATAACCGATTTGTGAAAAACAAGACTAGAGAATTAATATTCCATTCCCCACCCCATTTACTAATCATTAACAGATTTTATTTTCCTGTGAAAAAATAATTATGAATATAACTTGCTATGAATGCTCAGACATCTTTCATTAATTTTAGGATTATTTATATGCATTTTCAACAAATTTTGAACTTTTATTTACCAGTTAACATTTTTATTAATGTTTTTCCCCTATAATAAACATATGCATTGAAACACTAAACAGTGTAACATGAATAGAAGCAGTTATCATCTGGGAAAATGGATATGATACAGGTATTGACTTTTGTTCCAGTGAACATAGAGATTTATCGACCTGGAAGATACAGTCAATATTTGCCCTGAGAGATAATAAATCTAGATGTTCAACAAAATATAAAGTCAATATTTGTATTAATACTTATGTTTTGAATACCTGTCCAAAATCTCTGGACATTTCACTGTGGTTGAATTTGTTGATCCTGGAAAAGTGTTTAATTCTAGGTAGACCTTGAAGCAAAGTTTGAAGCTAAGACTAAAATAAATATCAGTGAAAACTTCAGTAGAAGATTGGCAAAAATTCCACTCTTATTTTTTCTGTTTGTAACAGTGTCATTTTTAATGTATAACTTTTAACAATGTGACTCATTAATATGTGTAATTTATTTATTTAACACCAATGCACTAAATTATAATTCATATTTATAATACATCTGCAACTGACAAGGAATTAGAAAATACACAAATAAAATATTGCTTATACCAGATTCTAACTGCTACCTTCTACTGTTTTTAGACTTGTGGAGTATTTCTTTGAAATGCATCAGTGCCTTCTTAAGTACAGTGACCGTAATGTTGCTCAGTTGATTTCCTCCTCAGGCATAGTCATTTTATTAGTGAAGCCATATGATTGATGAGAATACGCTCTCGGTTAAGGCATACCATTTGTATATAAATTGCCTATGGATTTAGAGCTAAACTTTCCAGTAAGAACTTGCAATCATCAAAACTAGGATTATGAACTAATATTCCTCCTTGTCAACTTCCTGTCCCTGGTTATCTACTTTCTAAGTCCTCGGGGCTAATAGATGCAGAGTTCCTTGACTTTTCTCTGTCCTTGGTCTACCTTTGGTGTGGGGTGAATATCTCGACTCATTCACCTAACTTTTTTTCCCCTCCATCACTGACATAGACATTTTAATAAATATTTTTTTCAAAAAAGAGAATTCCAAAACTAGAAACCAGTTTTAGGAAATAGACAGAGTAATACAAACTATCAGGGGTGGAAGAAATATATTGGCTGTTAACAACACAAAGAAATATATAGTTTACAACATTAAAAAATTGCCAATGTGATCAATGACAACTGGCAATGGTAGATTTATTTACGTTGTTTAAACTTATATGGCCAGACCTTAGGGGAAGTTCAGTTTAAAAAAATAACTCCAGTGTTTTTTTCCTTCCTGTCCTCCAATAAAAGCTGAAACAGAGGGTTGTGTTCTTCAAATTTGTTTTTGCTCATTAATCCAGTCAATCTGGAGTTTGCCTGCAAATGAAAACTATATAAGCATTTTTGCTTATTTCAAATGAAATGTATTTGTCCATTTGTCATTTTTACTATCCATCCATGCCACACTCTCTTCTGTATAAGATAGGCCAATAAAAATACAACTGTTGGGGCTGGAGAAATGGCTTAGAGGTTAAGAGCACTGACTGCTCTTCCAGAGGTCCTGAGTTCAATTCCCAGCAACCACATGGTGGTTCACAACCATCTGTAATAAGATCTGGTGCCCTCTTCTGGTCATACATGTTGTATACATAATAAACAAATAAATCTTTAAAAAAATACAACTGTTTTGTTCTAAAAATAAAAACAATGCTCTGACTCCACAGTTGATAAAGAATGAATCATTGTTCTCTTGGGCAATGTACTATGGAAAACAATTGTACAGTGGGTGGACAAACTGGTTTGAAAATGCCCAGCTGACTGCTGGAGAAATCATTACATGCATGTGACTGCAATCTTGCAGATAAATGTTTGAAAATAAAGCTGCCTGTGGTAGTGCACTCCTGTAATTTCCACCATTTGGAAGATGATAGAGGTAGGATGATGGAAGATGATGGAGGTAGGATGATGGAAGATGATAGAGGTGAGATGATGGAAGACGATGGAGGTAGGACAATGGAATATGATGGAGGTAGGATGATGGAAGATGATGGAGGTAGCATGATGGAAGATGATAGAGGTGGGACGATGGAAGGTGATAGAGGTCGGACGATGGGAAGGCACGTCCAACCTTGGCTATATGGTGATTTTAAAGCCAGGCTCGACATGTGAGACCCTGATTCACAAACAAAATACATCAATATGATCAAAATAAAACATCTCGTCCTAGTTTCATTGAGCACAAAGTTATCTGAACGAACAATCTTAACTTCCCAGACGGGACAAATACCAGTGGCACGGTAACTTACTGCAAATAGAAAAAGTTCTTGTACAGGTAAGGTTCAAAATGTAGCATTATCTCTGTCTGTGTCTCTTTCTCTCATTCTCTGCATGTCTTATTAGCTAATCAAATGATTTCTTTTGTCTAGATCATTTGGCAGTTTACAGCATGCTAAATACTAGAATCCCTAGGAATATATACAATATATTAATAATGTTAATATATCATTTATATTATTAATATATATTATAAAATATGTCTCTCTCTATATTCCTAGAGATTATTCTCCCATATGTCCATTCATTTCTAGCATAAACTCTACTTACTTCCTTTTATGAGTCATTTTTTGTGTTATCAATTTATTAGACAGATCCTTAACAACATTTACAAAGGAAAAAAAATTACTAAAACAATGAAATGGATAAGTGCACATTGGCAAAATGTAGTGAAGAAAAATGTGGTGGTATTGTGTTCCCCAAAATATTGTGCACTCTAATAAACTTATCTGGGGTCAGAGAACAGAACAGCCACAATATTCAACATAGAGATTAGGCAGTGGTAACACATGCCTTTAATCCTAACATTCCAGAGGCAGAAATCTGTCTGGATCTCTCTGAGTTCAAGGCCACACTGGAAACAGCCAGGCATGATGACTCACGCCTTTAATCCCAGGAAGTGAGCCTTTAATCCTAGGAAGTGATAGCAGAAAGCAGAAAGGTATATAAGGCATGAGGACCAGGAACTAGAGCTGGTTAAGCTTTTAGCAACCATTCAGCTGAGATCCATTTGGATGAGGACACAGAAGCTTCCAGTCTGAGGAAACAGGATCAGCTGAGGAATTGGCAAGGTGAGGAAGCTGTGGCTTGTCCTGCTTCTCTGATCTTCCAGCATTCACCCTAATACAATACCCAGCTTCAGGTTTGTTTTTATTAATAAGACCTTCTAAGATTCATGCTACAGAAAAAGAAGAAAATGCATGGAGTACATTGGATCATAAAATGGGGGAAAGAACCTGGTCTTATCAGAAAAGGTTATATCAGAACTGACATCTGAAAGACAATTAAGTATAAGCAGGCAGAAGAAGTGAGTGAAGAGAGTATATAATTTTAAGCAATTCATTATTTAAGACCTAGAGGTAGACAGGGATTGTCTAATTAGAGGAACTGAAAGAAGGTAGTGAGAAAAGAATGATGTGTGGTAAGGCTGAAGAATCTGACAGGAAGGAAATTGTCCACCAAAAAATGAAAATGGTTTCCTTATGGGAAGCAATGTTAATATTGGCTGCCAACTTGACAGGATCTAGAATCCCCTAGAAGACAAGCCTCTGGGCATTCCTGTGAGGAGTTATCTAGATTAGGTTAATTGAGGTGAGAGCATCTATTTGAACAGTGGGCAGCACGGGTCTGTGTGTTGGAATCCTGGATTAAATAAAAATGAGAAAGTGAGATGACTACCAGTTTTGCTTCTCTCTGCTTTTCTACTAAGCATCCTGCATGACCTCAGGCTCTCACTGCACACCTTTCCCATTCTCAAGTTGCCTTTATTGAGCATGTAAAGTAACTAATATTTTTGTCTATCACTTTTTTGTTGTTTATCTTAAAATGTCAGCAAGCATTTTCATATGGGAACCTCAGGCAGTCGATGTCTCCTTGGTCTTTGCTGAATGTGGTAAAGAAGGAGGGAAGGAGAAGGACCATGGAGAGGGAAGGGAAGTCATGTGTTGGAAAAACATTTAGGAAATAAGCTGAAGTGACTCAAAAGTTATTGGAGCATAAGATGACAGAGAGTGATAGGCCAGTGGTGAGTTCCCTAGTTTGGGGCCTGAGAAAATGGCACACCAGCTAAGTAAGGACGATGAGCACAGTTTTGTATATGTGGAGACTGAGACTCCTTTATAACATCAAAAGATGCTGGTGTGACACAGGATGGTGTTTACACACATTTGAGGATGGGATGAATATATGTAGATTAGGGCAAGCAAAAGGAAAAGTTAACTGGGTATGAAAATCAAGGTAAAATCCTGAAAATTTAAACAATTAAAAAATTTAAAATGCCAAGATGAAGAAGAGAAGCTGGTTTGAGAAATCAACTGTGGCTGAGAAAGATGAGGATCTTGGTTTTTTTTTTGTTTTTTTTTTAGATAGGGTTTCTCTCTGTAGTTTTGGTGCCTGTTCTGGATCTTGCTCTGTAGACCAGGCTGGCCTTGAACTCACAGAGATCCACTTGGCTCTGCCTCCCAAGTGCTGGGATTAAAGGCGTGTACCATTGCTGCCCAGCTGATAAGGATCATTTTGATTGGTTTGGTTATGTCAATGATATCATTATGATATCATTTGATTGGTTTGGTTATGTCAATGATATCATTTATGTCAATGATATCATTAGTGATTTGTTCTGATGACACAATGCAGATAATAAATTGAAATTAATTGGAGATTTAATAGAATATGAAAAGTAAAAATAATGAATATCTCTGATTTTTTTATTGACTTCTTTTTGGAACAGCATCTCATGGCCCCTGCTAGCCCAAAGCTTGATATTTACTTCAGGATGGCTCTCATATTCAGTTATCTCAAGTTCTGGGATCACAGCCATGCTTCACCATACTGGCTTTGTGTACTATCTTTGAGAGAGTCAAGGTTAACTTATTGGAGGGAACAGAGCATCCATGTACTGTAGATACTCACTAATCACTTATCAAGTAAGCAAATGATTAATGTTAGAAAAGGAGCTAGCAATGAATTCTTGCTACTTCATAGGCTTTTAATTTATTATTTCTAAATCACATTATAAGATGGGTGACACCAAAGAAGTTTTCTGCATGAGAAAATCAAGTCAGCAAGATGATGAAATCGCTTGGATTTTTCACAACTAGGAATTTTCAGAGTAGGACTATGAACCAAATTTATCTCTAGACCCTTGTGCTCTTCTAGAGAATGTCAACTAATGTGACCACAAAAGTTTTATGACCTGTGTAGTGATATGAAGGCATTTGATTGTTGAGTTTTATAATATGGAACATGCTATTTAAACATATGTAAAAGTTAGTGAACATTTTCCAATTGTCAAATTCATTAACGTGATTTAACATCATGTTACATAATGGTACATAACAACTACCAAGTTTGGATATTTTTTTTTATTTTGGAGCTGAGGATCGAACCCAGGGCCTTGCACTTGCTAGGCAAGTGCCCTACCACTGAGCTAAATCCCCAACCCTGGATATATTCTTAAAATGTTGTGTACTTGTATGTCTTTAAAATGATTAAAAACATCTTTTTTTCAATGTTAAAAAAAGTCTATTTTTCACAGCTGGAAATTTGTTAGGAATACATTCCTTGGAAATAATTTTCTCTGACCTAATAAACTAGATGGAGATACATTTTGGATTAGATTCTTAACCATAGCTGAAGAAAGTTCAACTGGAAAGATTTTCATGTTTATTATGTACTTATTTCCTTTTTTTTTGTTTCTGAGATGGATGTCTCTCTATGTAGCACAGTCTGGACTCAAATTCCATGTCTCTGTGCCTCTTCCTTCCAGGCCCCACAGTTATGGCTTGTGACACTAACACATCTAGTCAAAATGCCTTTCAAAAGTTGAATGCCTTAATCTCATCCTGAAAACAAATCAGAGATACTGAGGACACATATTTTTATATGTGTAATCCAGTTATTTTATATGTATTTATAATACAGTAATCCAGGTTATTCTGATGTTTTACTGTTGTGGAATATTAGTTGGAGATGTGTTACATTTGTTTATGGTATGGAATATTTGTTTAATGATACAATGATGTGTTGCATTCTTTTATGTTGCATTTGTTTAACTCTGTAAATCTGTGTTACTTTGCTCTCCTAAAACACTTGATTGGTATACTAACAAGCTGAATGGCCAATAGCTAGGCAGGAGAGGGATAGGCAGGACTGCCAGGCAGAGAGAATAAATAGAAGGAGAGAGAAGAGCAAAAGAGAAAGGAAGAGCAAGAAGGGGAAGGAGAGAAGGATGCCACCCAGGGGCCAGCCACCCAGCTACTCAACTAGCCACAGAGTAAGAAGGAAGAAAGGAATGTGGAATAGAGAAAGTTAAAAGCCCAGAGGCAAAAGGTAGACAGGATAATTTAAGTTAAAAAAAGCTGGCTAAAAATAAGCCAAACTAAACCTGAGCATTCATTCAGAAGAAAGAGTGAGTCGTTGGGTATTTATTTGGGAGCTGGGTGGCAGGTCCCCAAAGAACAAAGAGGAAAAAAAAAAACCTCACATATAACTCAAATAGAGAAAAAATGCTTTTGATTGTTAATAGATTATTGATTAATAAAATCCCACAGACCTTAATTGTAAGCAAGTTTATTTTAGAGAGATACAATTTAGATCTTGATAAGCATTTTTTGGTTGAAGAGGAGCACCCATAAGCTGGTCATATGTGGGTGAACACATCAGGCAGTGATAGTGAAGAACCAGATGACAGCAATGGCTTCATAAACCGTATTTCCTCTATAGATTGTCTCTACATATTTCTTTTAATCCTATCTGTGTGATGCATTTTCAAGAAGTTTCCAAAGAGACATTCCATTGACAGAAAGGAGGAAAGGTCCAGCCCCAGCAAACATGGAGGATGCTGTCTACTGTTCTCCCCTTCCTCTTATGTATATCCAACAGGAGTTTAATTGAGAGTAGTACCTCTGGATAGAAATCTCTAGAATATCTCCTGATGTGAAGGATGGTGAATGTTGGCAATGACCTGAAAGTTTATATGTTTGTTTGTTTCACCTTGCAAGACAAAATTAAAAGCAACCTAAGGCAGAAGAAATATTTCCAAGACAAAAAATACTTTCAACTTTGGTTTAGAATTCATCTACCACGAAAGGAGAACCCTTGTACAAGGAACAACGAAAGGCTCTCTACTTTCAGGTGCCACTGGGTGGCAGCACTGTGCACTACGGTGGTGGGCTCAGAACTAGAGGCTACCAAGTTTTGTCCTTTTCAAAGGATGAAACACAGCTGACACTATAGTGCATCAGCTGTTATTAAAATCTACACCATAAATTAATTTTCATGACTCTGCCCTGTGATTTCAGTAGGCTTGAAATGTAAGCCTTGGTGAGCGGGACAAAAGATGGCTTATTCACCTTTAAATAGAATTGGTGACTTTGATTTCCATTATCCTTACCGTTAGGTTCTTGATAAGCTCCGTGTGCACCCTTCAAAATGCTGTTGTTCAGTATTCAGATAATTATTTCAGTTCTTGGAGACTGACCAAAATTTTGCTTATTTATTTTCTCATTAGAAGTTGATTGGCATGTATTATAAATAATGAGATAATGAATCTGGCATTTGGGATTGCGTAATTTTGGGCAAACCTTTTTCCATACATGTGTAATTAATTTCTCATGCAGACTTCAACTTTCTAGTCCTTTCACTGAAGTTTATAATGGTGCAAAGCACATAAAAATAGCAGCATGGTACTTTTTCCTTAGGATGGTGAAATGTAGAAAGAACAGTTGTGTTCTTCTATAATTACTCTTCAAAAATGAAATCAAGGGCTAGAAGCATGGTTTCATTGGCAAAGAGCTTGTCACTCAGACATAAGAACCTATATTTGATCTCCAGCACTCATGATTTAAACAAAAAGGCTGGTCATGCTTATAATCCCAGTGCTAGGGAGGCTGAGGCAGGTATATCCCTGAATCAGTCAGTTGTAGGTTCAGTCAAATAGCTTGTCCCAGAAAATAGGAAAAGAGAAATTTTGGAAGACTCCCAATACCCACCTCTGACTTCCATGTGCACATGTGCACACGTGCAGATGTATCTATATACACACAAGCACACACACAAACATATAAGCATATGTGCACATACACAGGCAAGAGAAATGAGGTTAAAAATAATTGATAGTATTAAGAGTAAGCAAACCATTATAGATAAAAATGTTTAGTTTCATGAGTAAAATTGTAAATGAATTAGAAATTTGAAATTATTGTTCCTTCTTTATTTTTCTCAAAGGCAAAAAGAATGTGTGAACAAAAACATCCCCTGTCTTATACCAATAAAAGACTCTCATGTATCACATAATCTACAGCATAATTTCTTAACAGATCAGTTAAATAATATTCCATTGAAACATTTTCCCTCTAAAAATTTCACTAACTGTATACGTTTATGAATTAGGATTATAAAAATAATAGGACAATTTTTTTTTTCTTTAGACCATGCTGAAGCCTCAGAAAGTTGACAAATTATGAAATTTCAGTCACATTTAGTATCTGTGGTGTTTGGGATCAGCTACTTTAGCAAATGCTTGAGAGTAGAAAGCATAGCACAGGAGCTCCCAGGTAATGCTGAGGCCTCTCTTGTGCTGCTCCAATTGTAGCTTCTGGATTTGAAGTGTGCCTTTCCTGGTCACCTGAATTTCTTGGCATCCAGTCCTTTCTCACTATTGTTTTTCTGACTTGAGTGGATGGTGCCACTGTGATTGTTCCACATACCTCAATGAGTGCAGTCAGCCTGAGCATCCTGATATGTAAGTATGATAGTTAAAAAGTAGGCATGGTCTTTATATTTAGTCATATCTGTCAATTAATGTAGCATACATCCCTGAGGTCTTGTCCAAAGTTTCTTGGAGTCAGAATCCAGCTAAATTCTCAGAGGACCTCTTGCCCAACTTTGAAATAAGTTTGAGCCACGTAAACCCCAGGTAAGTCCTTATCATTTTAGTGCATATTTTCCCCAACATCAGTGCCCTAGAAAGCTTCCAACAGTTCATCTTAACCTAGAAGTCTTAGTCTTTGTGTCTTCTATATGTATACAATCCTTTTAGTAAATGAAAATTTCCATTTCCATAAATAGTTTTAAAAATTACAGATGGAGTTCCATTATGGATTCTGGTTGTCTTTGTAACTACAGTCCAGCTTCTATACATTCATAGGGAAGAATGAACCAGATAGAAATCTCTGAAGGATTTAAAATGAAAAATTAAATGATTTATTTTCACATTCCATTTTCAAGATAAGACTAAATTTCAAAGAACTGATACACAGACCACATCCAAAAGCACAATGAATGTTATAAGTCAGAATTAAAATGTTTAAAGTTATATGTTTAGAAGTTTATGAAAGTATATCGATATAACTCATGGGTCAATGGGCTGAGTGTTTGTCTTCCAAAATTCACATGTCAAAATCCTAACTATCAAGGTGATGGTATTATGAAGTGACTTTTTGGAAAGAGATAAGGTCCTGAAGCCAGATCCACCATAAATGAGACTTGTGGCTTTATTAAAAATCACCCCAGAAAGTCTCCTCAGCCCTTCCACCCTGTGAGGACACCACAGAAAGTCTCAGTAACATTGTCAGATAATGTTTTTGTCTGGTGAAACATGGATAAGAGTTTTAATTTTAGTTTGTAGATCTTACTGTGTAAAATTTCAACCATTATTTTCATGAAAAATACAATAATCATAATAAGACTAACAGTAGGAGCTCAGATAATACATAGTCTTTTCTAAGGCTAACTGGAATAACTTTTTTGGAAGGAGCATATTTCTCTCAGCAACATTGTCCTTTTGTCAAAAATGTCTAGCCCTTTATATGATCACATTTGCTTTAGGATGATTATTTTATACTTCTCTTAAAAAGATTCCAGTATTTCACAGAGATCATTCCAATTTTTAGATATCCCTTTGACTTCTTTCTTGATCCAGTTTTTAAATCAGGGCTTTGTTTAATATTCTATATGTAATTTTTCATGGTAAGCAAAATCCTACAATTACAGTTATATGCCTTGTTAGTTATACAAATTTTCTTTGCCTTTGTTGAAGAGAGTCAGATTATCAAGTACCAATAGAAGACCAAGCTATTTCCATGAAGATTAACTGGAAATATGGTTGCATGCATTTTGGTGACAATGATACACAACATACACTATTTTAGTATGAATTCACCATGTTATTTTTATGCATTATTTGAATACTCTCTTCACACTGATAGAATACCTTCCATTACCTCATATTTCATGGGACACTGTAATTTAAATAATTGATTGCAACTAAACTTGCTTAATTTGTAAAACTTTTGAAGAAAGTTGTATTTTGTTTTTATTTTATGTAACTGCATGTCTGTATTTCTGTATGTGCATGAGCACGTGGATATTTACAGATTCCAGAAGAGGGTATTTCTGGAGCTGGAATTTCCAGTGATTTTGAGGGTCAGATTTGGATACCTGTTATCCAAATTCCAATCCTCTTTAGGAACAGCATGATTTCTAACCACAGAGTCGTCTATCTGGCCCCTTAGAATTTTCCTCTTAACAATACTTGTTTATGGCAATAGAATTTCCAAAAGCAATTTATCTCAAACATATCCAAACATTGTCCATAATTTAGCAGAATTTCATCTTGCTTTATGAATATATGTTTTGTTTCTTCCTGAATAACGCACAAAATTGCATCCATATGCCATAAAACAAAAAAAAAAGGTGACACTGCACGTATTTTAAGATGTCTATAGAACAAAATGGGAAAGGACATATTAAAAATGAGAGGCATGAGGTTTACAGAAGAAAACGTCCTTTATTTTTCTGTGAGGTACAAGAGAACAGCGGCTGCCAAGTTCACAGTGTATCAGCGATGAGTCTTTGTAAGCACTGACCGCTGCTGCGCTGATTCCCCAAACGGTCTCTGATTGCCGCAATTATCAGCCCTGCTTTGTAGAAGAGGAGATGGAAGTATGCTGAACCTAACTCATTTTAACGTGGGAGATGAGATAGAAAGCAGTAGAAGACAGGTTTGGCTTGGACGTTTGCTTGGGAGCCCACAAGTCACCATCGCCTCGAGGAAGAAGTAAGCACTTCCATGTGCAAGAGAAACGTAAGAAAAAGGTAAATCAGCCCACAGCCGCTGAGATGAACGTCCAGACTGATCAGAGTTCTCCATTAGTGTCTTGCTTTTCGTTCCTTTAGTTCCTGAATATGGTCCTTACATGTACTCTTCTACCTAAATTTCAACCACAGAGACTTGATTTTTCATAAAATGTCTAGAATGTCCATTTAACCGTTAGTAAATCACAATGTAAAATATCATATAGTTCTTGGTTGTAATATGTTGAAAATATATTTTGAAAAGTTGTGAAAAGCGGGAAGGCATTAATAAAACGTTTGCTGAGAATGGATGCAACAGAGACATGATAGAACCCTACACGTGGTTAGTAACTATGACAGGTAGGGTTCTCCAATCACCCCCCCTTCTACATGTAAAGATCTAACTTTTTTCTAAGAAGGAATGCATAGTCAAATATGTATACAATGGATTCCCTACTGTTCCTATTTTTTCTATCATTGTTTTAATGACTGAATAAGGGTCATTTACTCAGGCAACTTGTATTTACTGGGCACTCACTTTGTACCAGCCACTGTTCTATTTGCTGGAGAAGCAGGCTAGAAATACCTCAATTTAGACTGAGGATTTAGACTAACTTTGGTGGTTATCATTTTCTCTATCATTCCTAGCTTAATTCAAGACTTCAGTAGCAACTGGCTCAATTAAGACAATTTTGAGGAAACTGCTAAGCTCCACAGAAACGTTGGGATTTTGTTTTTTGCATGTTGCAATTCCAAGAATACATATGACAAAATACAACAGACTGTATTGAAAGATATTAGCAACTTCCTGTTGGATCATTTCAAAATCTAAGTTGCCATAATACTCAGAGAGGAATGCCATTTTAAAAGAAATTGAAAAATGAATGCATGTTGCTTGTCTTCTAAGCATTTCTGAGGGTAAGTTCATATAGGGCCATTTATTCTGTTCTCTCCTACTGTGCACAAGAGTCAGCTCTGAACTCTAAATATAGACAGACAAAGAAGAAACCTGAGTGGTTGTGGGAGAATGAGCTTTGGGACACAGGGCTGGAGTATCAATAGTGACAGGGCATCTAATACCCCACCTCACAGGAATCTTCCACTATGATCAGACCCTAAACTCATGACAAAGTCTCCAAGAAAAGTAAAAATAATGAATATGTGTTCTATTAAAAAATCACAGAGCCTGAAATCCAAATTCCCAGTTCATCTATCACATAGATTTTAAGATGTTCACATTGTGTCCTTCACAGCATAGGGTGAATCATGCATACTTTACTGAGAAAACTTGCATTCTTTCCACAGAAGTAAAGTGACAATAAAGAACTTTTACAATGAACTAGGAAAGTCTGTAAAACAAAAGAAAAATTTCTTAGAATATCATCTTCAATTAGACTAAGTTTTAGGAAGCCTCCAATTTCTCTCTCATAAAAGATTTTTAGAATAATGAAGTTTTATGCCATGGTCTTTTATATTAATTAATCAATTTGGCATGAAAAAATGTTTATTTTACCTCACTTCTTACAGTCCATCATGAAGAAAAATTAGGACAGGGACTCAGGGCAGGAATTTGGAGACAGAAACTGAAGCAGAGATCATTGATGATTGGCTTCCTCATTCTGCTTGATTTCTTCCAGTTATAGATAGATACACTTGCTATATTTATTGATGCACAATTTCTTTTTCTTTCTTTTAACAACAAAACATAATAAGATAAAACAAAAACCATCACATTGAAGTTGGATAAGGAAAACCAACAGAAGGAAAAGTACCCCAAGAGAAGACACAAAATCAGAGAACCACTCAGGAGTCCCAGAAAAATATTGAACTGAAAGCTATAATACATATGCACAGGACATGTGAAGACCAGTGTAGGCCCCGTGCATGCTGCTTTAGTGTCTGTGAATTCATATGAGCCTTACTCAGTTGATTTAGAGGGCCTTGTTCACCTGCTATCCTCCATTCCCTCTGGCTCTTATACTTCTCCTTTTTTCTCTGGGTTTCTTGAACTCTGAAGGGAGGGGTTTGATGGATTATATTTTTTAATCTCTTTTAAGATGAAAAATTTGTCTATTTATTTATTTATTTATTTATTTATTTATTTATTTATTTATTTATTCATACTTTTTAATGATTAGGTCTTATTATGCAGCCCTGTATGGCCTGGTTCCTCCTTTGTATACCAGCATGGCCTAGAACTCCTAGAGTTCCTTTTGCCTCTGAATCCTGAGTGCTGGGATTAACGGTGAATGCCATCTAGGCCCTGGTAACTTTCCCTAAGGTTATAGCCTTATACTCACTGATAAGTGTAGTCTTCACCCATTATCAAGAAAACTCTCTGCAACAGAGACAATTATAGAAAAATACAGCCAATCAAAATGGAAAGTTGTGGAACCCAGTCCCAATGGAATACTTCCACATCTAAGGCTCAGGGATCATTGTAGGAGAATGGCAGAAAGACTGTAAAATACAGAGTACCAGTGAGGTGGTATCCTAGTAACAACAGAATTATATACACATAAAATTTCACCAACATGACTGCTCAGATGTGAACTCAACAAGGATGGCGATGAACACTGAAAATGCCAAACTGGACACAGTTAAGCTCATGAGGCCTTAACCTGACACAGAGAACTACAGGCAACTAAGTAAAGCTGGGATCAGGAGAGGTGCTCATCCTCAGGGAAGAGCACAATAATTAGTTGTCCTGTGCCAAGTGGTCAGCCCTGAAAATACACATATACTGGTAGTGTATGGACCAAATAGGTAATATTTAGGAATGCAAATATGTACATACATATATGTAGCCAATAAGAATTAGTAAAAAAAAAAATAGAGGGCGTGAATTTGAAGGAGAGTATTGAAAGGTATTTGAGAGTATCTGGGTAGGGTGGAAGAAAAGGGAAAAGAGAAATGTAATTAAATTATAATCTCAAAAACAAAATAAAAAGGGGAAGACTGATTTTGAATTTAGCCTTTTTGCCATTTTCTAGCACACAGATATTAGATTTGTACCTTGTTGTATGGTTCTAATCTTACATGAATTTTAATGAGTTGTTTGAAGTTTATTTTGTCAAAGTTATACAATGTTTAATTTTATAGGCTACAGAGAATTCTTTAAAGATTTTTTAAAACACTATTTTTTTGCTTAACCTTTTTGGTGTCCTTACCTGTTTATTTATATTTTCTAGAAATGAATTTTATGTTGAAGCTTATCAGTACTATTCTTTTGATTAAAAAGCTGGGAATGAGGTTAAAGTTCAGCTAAAGCTTGCAGACAGCAAAGAGA
>CABHPH010160173.1:5718-18236 GCA_902168325.1 Peromyscus nudipes | reverse complement strand
TACCCTTTGCATTGGTTGTCACTATTTGAGTATTCTTGTGTTGTGAGTAGAAAGTGACCCTTTGCTGTTTTAAAGTAATTATACTAATTTTTCAGTTTGCCTTGTGTGTTGCTTTTGACTTTTCAGGTTGATATTGTCGTCGGTACTCCAGGAAGACTAGATGATTTGGTATCAACTGGAAAGCTCATCTTGTCTCAAGTCAGATTCTTGGTTCTGGATGAAGCAGTATGTTGAAATATGTTCATATTTTCTTTAGAGTATGCTTATGCATGCCTTTAATCCCAGCACTCCGGAGGCAGAGCCAGGCAGATCTCTGTGAGTTCGAGGCCAACCTGGTCTACCAAGTGAGATCCAGGACAAGCACCAAAACTACACAGAGAAACCAAAAAAAAAAAAAAAAAAGATTTATAAAATTAAAAAAAAATACAATTCAGCCATAATCCTACTACCTAAATAGCACAGTTAAGTACATTTTCATATACTATATATTGATATACATGCAGTTGACTTTTTGTATGTGCATATTAATATAATCAAGCTTGAACAAAAATATTTGAAAAAATTTTCCTTTATATTGAACATATGTAGACTTTTATGATTTTGCATAAATAATACAGTGTGACAGCTATTTACATAGCATTTACATTGCACGTAGGTGTGAGAAGTCTAAGCATGCTTTCAACTAAGCGTGCTTTCAAGTAGATGGAGAATAGGCATAGCTTTACACCAAGGACTTGAGCGTCTGAATTTAGGAATCCAATAGGGGTCCTGGCACTGAATTACTGTAGGGAATTGAAATCAAACTTTGGGGCAGTTTAGGCAAACCTTTATAAAGAAATTGTATCACAAATATTTCATATTATTATTTGTAATTACTCTCTGAAGGCTATTTAATGTTCTGTTATATAGGTCATGGTTTTGTTTAGTTATTCCCCGACTAGTTACATAGATAGTTTGCTTTTTTATTCCTAATAGCTTTTTGTGCTTACAACAAATTATTTCTTTATGTCAGAGATACAAAATGTGGACCATCTGGAAGGACATAAATGTGTTTGAGGATTTTGAAATACTCTTCCCAGTTATTCTCAAGATGGTTAGGTTAATCTCCCAGCACTGAAGCTTTTCAGTTTTTAAAATAAAGTCGGTGTCTTAAGGACATATGCTATAAACTGTTGTATTAATTTTAGAATATTGGAGTATGGTTTGGGTTTATTTATTACACCTTTTTCATACTGTAGTCACAAGGAACCTAAAGTTGAATTTATAAGTTGGCTTTAAGTATCCAGCAGATCATAATTATTTTGTAAATACAGTGATATGTATGTGTATATGTTTTTTTTTTACCTTGCATTTTAAATTTAAAAATTAAAAGATTTTATTACTGATTAAAAACTCTTTTCTTCTACAGGATGGGCTTCTATCCCAAGGTTATTCCGACTTTATTAACAGGATGCACAGTCAGATTCCTCAGATTACTTCTGATGGAAAAAGACTTCAGGTATGAAATGACTAATGCAGCTCAAAAATACATGTAGACAGTGGTTACTCACTGTTGTAGGAAGAGAGAGTTTTGATTCAGTTCATTGTATAAAACACATTCTTTATTATCGTCTAGTTGCCGAGTAGTGCACACACAGAGATGATAGTCTTAAAACAGCTTTTAGAAATAAAGGTGATTTCTTAGTCATCACTGATGACCCTAAGATCTTCTCAGCGGTTCTTCCTGTAGCGCATGAGCACTTTACAGTCTAGATAGCAGTCCTCCTTCAGCTGTGACAGTCAGTCACCTTTGTAGTGGTTATTTCTGAAAACATTGCCCTTCCTTTTCTCATCCTTCCATAGGAAGCATTTGAGAAGGGAGAGATTTGAGAGCAGGGGATGAATAATAACTTGTGGTCTTTGATTTTAAAAACAAACAGACAAACAAACCATACTACTTCCTAGAGGGGGAGATAGCATGGTTTCTGTGCGACAGTGAGGGACTGAGAGCCTGCCGGTGTCACACAGCTCACAGTTATTGCATGAAGTTGGGTATTGGCTGGGCCTTGACTGCCAGCCTGCCCATGTTACACTGTTAGTAGTTTTTACATGGAGTCAGATATTAGATGTGTTTAGATTCCCTGGTTCTCATATCATTCATTATTGGTGTGATTCTCAAAATATAAAAGAAATGAAATTTAGGGCTGGAGAGATGCCTCAGAGGTTAAGGGCACTGGCTGCTCGTCCAGAGGTCCTGAGTTCAATTCCCAGCAACCACATGGTAGCTCACAACCATCTGTAATGAGATCTGGTGCCCTCTTCTGGCCTGCAGGCATACACGCAGATGTAACACTGTATATGTAATAAATAAATATTTTTAAAAATAAAGAAAGAAAGAAAGAAATGAATTTTAAAAGTGAGCGTGATGTGATGTAATGCTGATGGTTATCAAAGTTGACCTAGCCCCAAACTCTCCTGTCTCTAGGTGATTGTTTGCTCTGCCACTCTGCATTCTTTCGATGTAAAGAAGCTGTCTGAGAAGATAATGCATTTTCCCACGTGGGTCGATTTGAAAGGGGAAGACTCTGTTCCAGACACTGTGCACCATGTTGTCGTCCCTGTCAATCCGAAAACTGATAAGCTCTGGGAAAGGCTGGGGAAGAATCACATTCGAGTAAGTGTTGTGCCCATGTGGAAACGTGTGGTGGTGGGGGGGGGGGCTCGTCTCCTCGGACTCCTGTCGGTGCTTAAAGCACTGAGCCCTTGTTCCAAAGCCTAGCATCAAGCAGTGTGTTGACTGAAAGCATGGGCGTATAAAAGGCACCAAATAAATGGCAAATTTCACCTTTGACTTTTCTCTTTGTGATTAGCTCCCTTGATACAGTTTTGGTAAAGAGTATTACCTGTATCAAATTTCAAGCATAGATAGTCCTATTTTAGTCACATGACAATAGGAGTCATGTTGTGTCACTCTGGTGTGCCCTGTTCTCATAAAAGTCAATCTCACTTGCCCGTCCTGTCCTGTTCCCCACTGTTACTACCTTTACTTTTATATAATAAAGACGGGAGTGTTTCAAGTATATAATAGACTGAAAGCCACGTTTTTATTTTTATTGTTACATTTACTCCTTAATTCCAAAATTCCTGTTAATTTCCTTAGTTAACGAAGGATTTTTCTGAATCTGAAAAATGGTTTTGTGTACAGATTATAAAGATTTGCTTGAAATTCAGTCCAAAGATGGATTAATTTCTTCCTTTAAATAGAATGACACCTGTTCTTAATCACTCCTTAATATCCACATCCCTTTTATCTCTCACTCTTGACAGACTGATGATGTCCACGCAAAAGATAACACAAGACCTGGTGCTAACAGTCCAGGTAAGCTGAAAACATTAATAGAAGGTGCTAAAGATCTTGGAAATGGTTTGTTTGCTCTGTTGAGTTTCTGTTCCCACTCTTCTCCTGAAAGCTCTGAGATGTGACCTAAAGTTAGAATGGGAAAAAGAAAAGCAGTCAGAATAATGGAGAAATGGAGCAAGCTGATACCCTTTGTTAATCAGGGATCTTAGACATTAGTTGTATGACTTCAGAAACATAAGGCTTTTGGATTATAGAGTATAGATCTTAGAAAACCAACAGATTTGTCCAGAGACAGATTTATATTGACCTTGAAATTCCAGAAAGATAAAGATCAGGGATGGTGGGGGGATATGCCTTTAGCTATAATGTGAAAGACAAATAATTTGATTATTTTTGTGATCATCGTGACTTTTAGTGTGCGATGCAGGGCATTAAACACATTTATGTTGTTCAACGTTACTACTGTCTGTCTGCAGCACTTTATACTCTCAAACAGAAACTATCCATTGATCAGCTTTGAAAAATCTTAACATTAGTCTCAGGTCAGTGAAGATAGCCTATGAGACATTTGTTTCGTGTCCATAATGTTTCAAAAGTTTTGGAAGGTATAGTAGGATACCAGGTGCTCAAAACCTAAGTGAGTGGATCTTAAACTCATTAGACTGCACATCTGACACCAGCTGTCTTGAGTGGTCCTTAGAAGAGGTCAGGGTCTTTTGTGTCTTGGTGAATTCACTGTGAGGTTTGTGACATGCGTCTGAAAGGTGGATTGACTGAAATCTTGATTAGAGTTCCTTTGAGATCAGTTTTATGAGTAACTCCAGATTAACATTATCTCTACTCACTTATCCTCCCTGTTGAGAAAAGTAGAGAAACTGCTAGTTAAGCACAAACTGTTACCATGGTTAGAGAAGAGTGTACTTTGTAGAGTACCAGTTTTTACTGGGCCCTGGATTGCCCTTGTAAAGCTTTTCACTTACTCTCCACTGCAGCTGGAGACGACCAGAGAGCATTTAGACATAGACCTTAGAGAGGTAACACAGTAGCACCACTTTCCATGACTGAGAAGCTTCTAGCCAGGTTTTCATTCTGTGCACTGGTGTTAGGCTTTGTGTTAGTGTGTTTGCACATTTGTGTTCTTAAAGGGTTATGGTTGTGTGTGTGTCAGAGAGACAGAGAGACAAGAGAGACCAAGACCTAAAAGTAGATAGCATACAAGACATTGACAGAAACAAAAATAAATGAAGTAATGAATTAACTCAGTATTTCACTCCCATACTCTGCCTTATCTGTAGTATAGCAGGGATTTTTAGAGAGTTAAGCAGTATGTCTGACTGATAATGTGTGCTCATGACAGCTTCAGATTGACATTCCATTGCTTTTTCTGTTGTTGCTATGGTAATGAAGAGATGTGGTCTGAAGCTATTAAAATCCTTAAGGGGGAATATGCTGTCCGAGCAATCAAGGAGCACAAGATGGATCAAGCGATTATCTTCTGTAGAACTAAAATTGACTGCGATAACTTGGAGCAGTACTTTGTGCAACAAGGAGGAGGTAAGTTTTTCTCTTATTTCCGCATTTCATAGACTGCTGGCCTCACACTGGTAAAAGCCAGAATGCATGCACAGAGTCTACAGCAGTGATGGCACATTGTAACTTACCAGTGCCCACCCAGTACGTTTTCATGGATCAGCTGTGGGGTAAATGCTGAGAACTTTCCCACATTGCTACAGTCCTCCCTAGAGTAAGCCTGAACCACAGAATTCTAAGGCTCTAAATCTAGATTACTGATTAGTACTAACATTTCAAGAGTAATGGCTAAAATAATACAGTGTGTATTTTCTAAACTGGTAAATAGGAGAAAGAGGAATGAGGGAAAACCTAATTAAGGCTAAAGGAAGGAAGGAGCTAGGCATCATGGTACATACCTGTAATCCCAGCACTTGGGAAGCAGAGGCTGGAGGATCATGAGGTCACTAATATCACCCTGAGCTGCACAGTAAGATAGTATCTCAAAAAACCCAAGAACTGGGGATATAGCTCAGTGGTAGAACTTACCTGGTGAGGAGTAAGGCTCTGAGTTCCATCTCTAGTCCTGGAGGAAAAAATACATATTAGAAATCACAGAATAAGATCAGTATTATAAAAATCCTGAATATATTTAAGTGTCAGTAGACTGAAATCTTCTGCTAAGGTCACATAGAACATTAGGTATATGCTGTTAAAAAGAACATACCAAAAACCCAAGGAAATTATTAAAACACATTTGCTGGTTTGCAAGATACACATTCTATTATGTTAGTCATGACGCTTTAATTTTAATAAACATTCATAAACATGGTAAAATACTAATCTAAAGGTCTAGTAAGGGATGAAGTAAGACCTTAAATAAAAATATTAGTAGAAATAAAGGTTCACTACTGTAGTGAAAATATAATGACTCAAACCTTGCAAATAAATGAAACATCCCACACTAAAATTAACTAGACCCAAAGTCTATACAAGTCAATGAATTTCTGTACAGGTTGAATAGACATTAGAATGGAATTTTTTTATGTTTAGATGATTTCATGTTTAAATATGTAAATCAATATGGAAATATTCCTAAGTCAAAACTGAAATGTCAGGTTTTGCCAAGGCTGTGGAGCATCCCTGAGTACTCTCATTTGTTGTTGAGAATATTAAGCATTAAAACCGCTTTGGTCAAAGGGTCTTATGCTCTTTTATAAAGTTGGACAGTAAGCTGGGCGTGGTGGGACATGCCTATAAACCCAGCTTCTTGGAAAGTTTAGACAGGAATTTGAAGGAATTTAAAATTCTCTTAAAAGTAACGTTAATGTTTCCTGGAGTTTTGTGTGTGAGGGGAAGGGAGGTGTGTATGTTTGTGTGGGGGTGTGCATGTGCCTGTTGGGGCCGGAGGGGTCTTCTTTGGTTCCTTTCCACCTTTTTGCACTCCCCCTGAACCTGGAGCTAAAGGGTTCAGTAGGCTTGCTGGCCAGCAAGTTCCAAGGGTCCACCTGTCCATCCCCACACTCAGTGCTGGGGTTAAAAATGTCGGCACTGCCCGTGCTTACATTGACCAACTAAGCTGCCTCCCCAGCCTTTTGTGGAATTGATTTTAATGGCATTTTGCCTGTGACAGAGAAGTTGTTGCTTCATTTGTGCCAGGCTGGGGTGTAGCTCTTTATAGACAGCTGCTGTTGTCTGTAGTCCTCAGCATAACGCTTTTCAAGGTCTGCTGTTCACTCTGCTTTTCACTAGGACCTGATAAAAAAGGACACCAGTTTTCATGTGTGTGTCTTCACGGCGACAGGAAGCCTCATGAGAGAAAGCAGAACTTGGAAAGATTTAAGGTACAATGCCTGGTTGCCCTGAGTATAGTGTTCCTGTGCCACCCCAATATCCTTAAAACAGTTCTCGACCGAGAGACTGAAAGCGTTTTACCCTTACCTGTCCATCTTCATTGTAGGAGGAGTTAGTCAGGGTTGGCACTCAGGGAAGAAATGTCACCTTCCCTGTCAGGTAGGCAGACAACACTGTAGTTAAGACCTAGTCCACTGCTCCTCAGTAGTGTGCTCAGTAAACTGTTCTTTGACGTACGTACGTACGTACGTACATACATACATACATACATGCATATGTGCGTACTTTTCTCACATAGACACTTTTTAGAAGTATGGGATAGGTAAACCATATCTGAAAATTTTTTAATATTTGTAAGTTCACAAATACTTACAGAGAATTCACTTTGCTTCTAAATGAAGGTGGTCATTAGAGTCTGGTAGTGTTTTACTGTTGTTTGAGGTACACCCTTCCAGGTGCTTCTGCAGGCTGACGGCTTTCAGAGCTCCTGGTGTGTTTAGCAGGCCTCAGCCATTAAGAGCCAAACATCAATAGTTTCTTCCTGCTGACATTCCAGTTCACCAGAGTTCATTGCCACGCACAGGATAGGTGCTTTTTCTGAGACCCATGGTATGGAAAATGTGGCACATACTAGGCTTAGAATGTTCATGCTTCCATGCTGTGTATCACTGATGTTCCCTGGCTTCATTTCACTAAGTACACTGCCATTTGGGGATTACACTAGACCAAAAGTATTTCCTTTGTCAGCACTAGGGGTTCATTCCCTACTCCTTGTTCTTTGGAATTTGTCTGTTGTTACAAAAAAAAAAAGTGTAACTCTGGGATAATATACCTAGTAGTCTGGATTTATTTTGTTTTTGAGGGTTTTTTTTTTAAAATATGTATGTGTATTTTGCCTATACCACATAAGTGCAGTGCCTACAGAAGTCAGAAGAGGGTGTTGGATCCTCTGGAATAGACATTACAGATTGTTGTTAGTGCTGTGTAGGTGCTGGGAATGGAACCCAGTCAGTGCACTTAACCACTGAGCCATCTCTCCAGCCCCTAGATTTAGTATGAGTAAAGACAACACCTAAGTTTCTGTGTTCTGTTCTATTGTATACTTTTGGGTTTCCAAAGATATTTCTAAAGACTAAAGATAAAGCCAGGTTTAATAGCACTGGTGTAAGAAAAAGAAGGCTAGGGTTGAGGATTTAGCTCAGTGCTAGAGTGCGTGCCTAGCAAGCACAAGGCCCTGGGTTCGATTCTCAGCTCCAAAGAAAAAGAAAAAGAAGGCTAAATCCAACCATTAATACTGTGTTTCCACAGATAATAATACTGTGTTTCCGCAAATGCCAAGACTTGGTCCAGTAGATTATGTCCAAACAGCTAATCTGAAAGTAGCATTTAGCTGTCTTAGCAGAAAGATTGTTTTTATGTCTTGTGCGTTCACTGACAGACTCCTTTTTTTTTCTTGGTTCTTTCAGAAAGGAGACGTAAGATTCTTGATTTGCACAGATGTAGCTGCTAGAGGAATTGACATCCACGGTGTTCCTTATGGTAAGAAGAGACTTTCTGCTCTACACTCTAACCTTCAAACAATGGCAGCTGTTAACCATTGCCTTTATTTGCAGTTATAAACGTCACCCTGCCTGATGAGAAGCAGAACTATGTGCACCGGATTGGCAGAGTGGGGCGAGCTGAAAGGTACTGCCCATGTTCTTCTCCTTTGCGCCCCTGTGTTTCAGAACTGAGGTCTAACACAGGCTTTGAAATCTTTCAGGATGGGCCTGGCCATTTCCCTGGTGGCAACCGAAAAAGAAAAGGTAATCTTCCCAGTGCTCTCTCAGAGTCCCTGTAGAAAAGGTAATCTTCCCAGTGCTCTCTTAGAGTCATTGTGAGTTGTGCTTTTGATTGGGAAGTAAAAGCAGTTTGATTTTCCCCACTGAAATTGGACTCAGTCCCAAATGGAAGTAGTGAACATTTTATGGCATTTCTTCCCTCTGCCCGGATTGAATAGACAAATAATAGCACGTGGTTTACAGTGAAAAGGGCAAAATATGAATATTCCTAATAACCTTCATATAGCTTTTCAACAAAACTAAACACTGTAGTGTGGTGGCATAGGACACTTTGGGGGTGGCACAGATTGATATATATATTATATATAATCTACAAATCCATATATATAATAATGGATTTGTAGAAAAACTTTTATAAGGTCTCGGATACATCTTTTTCTCAAGTTCATGTACACACTTCCCCTATGTGCTTTATTTTTCTTGGATATAAACAGTCTTTAAAATATTAATTTTGATATAACCTTCTCCAGTGTGTATCTCCTCCCTACCCCACACCCACCTTTTTGTAGCCCAGCTCAGTCCTCCTTGCTTTAGCCTGAGTGCTGGGTTTGCAGGCGTGTAGCACCGTACCAGGCTGCATTTGCCCCTGTGAGAGTTCCTTTCTGTAACTCACATCCTTTGGTATTATTTCCAGAATAACCTAGATCTATTCAGTGAGTCATCGGGTAATGGCCATTGAATGAAATGCATAATCCCATTTTTTAGTGTTCTAAGGAAATAAAATGTTAAAAATCCAGAAACTTAGAGCAAAGTATTTAGTTTCTCTCTGTCCTTGTCCATGTTCATGTTTTCCTCCCTTTGATATAGGTTTGGTACCATGTGTGCAGCAACCGTGGAAAAGGATGCTATAACACGAGGCTCAAGGAAGATGGTGGCTGCACCATCTGGTACAATGAAATGCAGGTGAGACCTTCCAGAGACTGTTCAAGTTGAGAAACAGACTGCGCTCATCTAGAAAAATGACATCTCTACTTTGATCTGTTATCGGTGGTGATTTGGTGGTAATTGGCTGATAATGTTGTTTGTAAACTGTGATCCAGAGGTCTAGCTTCCATTTGTCCAAGCATCCAGGCTTGCCTAATTTTAGTAAATGCTGTTAGACTGAAACTATCGAAGTGAAATTTTTATGTAAAGTATTTGAATATTCTCATTCTTTCTTAGCTACTTTCCGAGATAGAAGAACACCTGAACTGCACCATTTCCCAGGTGGAGCCAGACATAAAGGTTCCGGTGGATGAGTTTGATGGGAAAGTTACATATGGTCAGAAGAGGGCTGCTGGCGGTAAGCTTTCAGATGTTTCAGCATAATTGTCCCACCTGCCTCCCTCCCCACTCTGCACCCACTGTTTTGTAGCCCAAGCTGGCCTGAAACTCAGGATCCTCCTGCCTCAGCCTTCTGAGTGCTGGGATTATAGGCATACACTACCACACTTAGCTAAATTTGCCTCTTTGAATGTCAGCTTATGAAGACCACGGTTTTGTTCCATTATGCTAATAGCATATTATTAGCATGTTAATTATTCTCTACTAATTATTCTCCAGTGCTTTATTATTATTACTTGGCTTGCAGCATTTTATTATGTGATCTGTATGTGAATGAGGCACAGCAGTTTAGCTGATTGTCTTGAAGTATGCATATCAAGAGTACTTGAACTTTTAGTGACGTATTAGGAAATGAGTATTGTAGGTGATTTTGAACAAAGAATCAGAAGTCTTTAATGTAAGTGGCAACCTTGTTTAGTATTTCTTTGCACAGAATGTTTCTGAATATTTCTGATTCAGGGTACGCTAATGGCTTGCAAACAAGGGAATGGAGTGTATTATAATTGAGGCAACTATTAGTGAAGCTTGAATACTAATTTATATTGAAATTCTTGATTTATAAAGTTAAAGCTAGGGCTGGAGAGATGGCTCAGAGGTTAAGAGCACTGACTGCTCTTCCAGAGGTACTGAGTTCAATTCCCAGCAACCACATGGTGGCTCACAACCACCCATAATGAGTTCTGGTGTCCTCTTCTGGCCTGCAAGGACACATGTAGGCAGGACACTGTATCCATAATAAATAAATACATCTAAAAAAAAGTTAAAGCTAAATGTACTGTAGAGAACTTGCCCAGTAGTAAGTTTTTCATGCTGTAAACAGTATTTGAAGTGATAGACTTGAGCCCAAGTTTTCTGACAAGTCTTCAAATGTGTCATTGACATTGCTTCTGATCTGTGTGTGGTACAGGTGGAAACTATAAAGGCCATGTGGATATCTTGGCGCCCACCGTTCAGGAGCTGGCCGCCCTTGAGAAGGAAGCACAGACGTCTTTCCTGCACCTTGGCTACCTTCCCAACCAGCTGTTCCGAACCTTCTGATCATGTAGACAGACAGGACTGCAGTAATAGTCTGCAGTCTAACCTCTAGCATGGTGCCGCCGCCGCCGCCAGGCCGCGGTGTTTAAGTAACTGCACTATGGCTGCTAACTCTTGCATGTCAGGAAACACGAAGCTTAGGAATTCCTCATAAAATGGCAGCCTAATGAAAATAAATTTGACAGCTCTATTTTCGTGAAGGTTTGTGTCTTCTTTTAAAGTTACGTTTTTTTCTTTTAAGAATATTATGGCTTGTGAAATATAGTTTGTGGATGCATGAATGTGACCCAGGACCCATATGAAACCCAGCTCGAATATCCTTTAAGGGGAATTTTTCACAGCAGTGATGCTAGATTGATGTGATTTTCAGATACTTACGGCTGTCTCGGTACATTATGAAGCTGGAGGAGAGTTGCACCATGAAAGAAAAGCCAAGGGTCCCAAGGCAGAAGGGCTTTTGGCTAATTTGGAAACCAGGAGGGTGCTTAGGACTTAAGTATGGTTTGGTGTGAGGGTTGGTGACAGTGAGGGTGTCTCTGGACTTTTTTTCAAGAGCCTTTCTTTGCAGATGCTGCACAGAAGGACAAAATGACTCTGCTGTCCTTCTGTATTCTAAAATCAGTTCATTTCTGTTCCTTATTAAAATACCTCAAGGAGAAATTTAAGTATATGCCGTTGGATTGCTCTTGTGCCTTTGGACTTTTGTTTGCCGGAGTGGTTTCAGGGGTAGAATTATTCTCATGCTGGAGATTCCCTGAGAGCATGGGATTGTGTGCAGTGAGATCTTACAGCGAACCTTGAGTGAAGCTCAGTGCAGAGACAGACTGGTGGGAAAGCCTCACCGATGCTCAGTTCCAGAGCTTTGTGCAGAGTGATTGGAGCATGCCGGTCTGTCACTTCAAGACCGGTTTCTGTAGCGAAGTCCCGGAACTGCTGTCACATCTGATGGCTGGGTGACGGCAGCTCCTTACATGCTCAGCACACTAACCACTCTCTAGAAATGTGTAGTGCAAATTGTTAGAAGGTCTTATTAATACAAACAAACCCGGGAGCCAGGTATTTGGGTGAATGCTGAAAGATCAGAGAGACAGAACAAGCCACAGCCACCTCACCTCACCAACTCCTCAAATGATCCTGTTTCCCCAGACTTGGAAGCCTCTGAGTCCTCATCCGAATGGATCTCAGCTAAATTGCTGCTAAAAGCTTAAAAGCCTAAAAAGGCTCTAGTTCCTGCTTCTCATGCCTTATATGCCTTTCTGCTTCCTGCCATCACTTCCTGGGATTAAAGGCCTGTGTCACCATGCCTGGCTGTTTCCAGTGTGGCTTTGAACTCACAGAGATCCAGATGGATCTCTGCCTCCAGAATGCTAGAATTAAAGGCGTGTGTGCCACTATTTTCTGGCCTCTATATCTTAGTGACTGTTCTGTTCTCTGACCCCAGATAAGTTTATTAGGGTGCACAGTATATTGGGGGATACAATATCACCTCCGAAATGGATGTTTAGAGGCATCACAGTAAAGACAGGACTGAAGTTCAGATTAGTTAAATGCTAAGAGCCAGCAGGACCCTACCTGATCCTCCTGTTACAGCCTTGCTTTATGGGGGTAAGAACTGA
>CABHPH010160172.1:19730-33258 GCA_902168325.1 Peromyscus nudipes | reverse complement strand
GTACTGATGGAATTAATAAATCTCCCAACATCCCCTGCAGCAGCTGTTCTCCTTTGAAATAATGAGCATATGGTTTCATCATATTTTATTGATTTGATCCCCTTCAGCTAAAAACATATTTCAGGGAAATGCAAACAACACTCACAATTTCTGCGTATTTCTCAGGCCTTTTATTTTCTTGGCCAAACAGGAAGCTGATGGGCATGCCGGTGAAAATCCAAAGGCAGTGTTTGGATTTCTTAACCATGAACAAGACAAAGGGGGAGATAGGAGACCCATAAACACATCTTTATACTTGAATATTAATCAGATTTTAAATGCAAAGTGAGGTGGAATAATTAAAAGTACAAAAGATACTCCACATTTTGCATAGATTCAGGAATATTGGGGTTTGAGCTAAAGATTCATACTGTAGGAAAAATGAGAGACGCTAGAATTTTCTAGTCAAGTATGGCCAGGTTTGATTCAAGTGAGTGGTTCCAAATAATATAAGGACTCTTAGAGGGCTGTGCTGAGGAGATGGGAAGGTGCTCATTAGGAAAAAAACAGTCTATCTACAAAGACAAAATAAAGAGAGGGCATAGAACACAAAATAAAAGAGTGAGCTGATCAACCTAAAATCCAGGAGAAAGCAAGAGTGAACAAAGAATTAGACAGATTTCCTGAGGAGGCGGTCTCTGGACTGCCTGACATTCATGGAAAAGGTGGTCAGTTAACCAGAGGCTTACCCAATCGCTGTCCAATGCCTGCTTTTAGGATAGGCTAACTGTCTAAGTTTGTATTACTTTAAGGAACAGGGTAATCCTGTGTTGGCATTTGTTGCTGGAACTTTTCCCCTGGGAGACATGAGCAAATGTCCACCACCCCCTCACAGGGCCCCAGTGACAGGAAGTAGAACTACAAAGTCCAAGCTGGGCAACCAATGAGTTTATCAGGCTTCCTTACAGAGCACAGGTGAGAAGTTACTTACAGGAACACAGGAGAGCCCAAAGCAGCTGCAGCCACAAGAAAGTCTCGCCCCCCCTAAATGATGACCTCTCCGTGGCTGCATGGATGGGGTTCCCAGATAATTTAACCTTCCATCGTCATTGAATTCCACCACCTCCCAAAGCAAAAAGGGAACTCACAAGTTGGGAAAGAATTATGTAATGTGCGCTGGAAAGTGTAACAAAAAGCAGCTGGGGTCTCAGGCAGGGGCCCAATGACACACTCCACCCCTCCTTCTGTGCAGGAATATTAATCATGAATGGGCCTGACTGTGAAGATCTCCTGCAAGGAGTCCCAAGTTCTCCGATTAAAACAATGGCGATTATGTTCAGAGACGAGCGCTCTGTAATACAATTTGTTCAGAATGGACTTTCCTGTATTTTAACCATTAGGGTGTTGATTTGAAATGTAGATGACTGGATCTGACCTTAAAGAGTAAAACAAACTAGATAGAGAGCTGAGTTAAGATCTGCATATCATTTAAATTATTGGATATGAATTGTTGCAAGCAATGGGCTCTGTCATGGCATTTTCATGCATGCACATGATATGCCTTAACCATGTTTACCAGATATTCTTTTATCAGCTTTCTCTTTCTCCCTCCCCTGCTTTTTCCCTTTCCATATGTCTGGTAGTCTCCCTATCATAACCTTGTCCTTCTTTTCCTCCTAGGTTCCACCCACGAGAGAAAGCATGACACCTGTGTTTGTGGGTCTGGTTTATTTCACTGACAGGATGATTCTAGTTTCTGGTTGATCTGTCCATTAAGGAGGTGTCCAAAGCATTCTTAAACAGCAGCCTTCCTTCTTCTCCCTGCCGTGCGTGCCTCTAGAAAACCCAAGTTCACCAGGAGGTATGCTGTGACTATGACAGGGTAATTAACAAAAAACATAGCAAAATAAGCATGGAAATTAATTATGTCCATGTGCACAGTGTCAGAAGAAGCAGGGAGTCTAGCTTAATTTGTTATTATTATGGGGTGTGACAATGAAGAATACAGTGTGAAAATATTTTAAAATAGGACTATAAGAGAATGCTGTTAAATGCTGTGATCTTCAGCCAAAGAATTCCACTAATCCTAGTTAAGCAAGTATTATTTCTACAGAACTTTCTAGATCTTTCTTTGCATTATCAAAGAGGAAAGTTTGCAGTCTGACATTTCTAAAACAATTTGGTCATGGTAGTCCTCACACGAGTTGCCCATTAATATCCTTCCAATGCTGATGATCAGGAGAACACTATCGAAAATGCTCTTTTACTGACTTAAACCTGTGTATATTTTTTTTTACAAAAGAGGTTGTTGAAGAGTAATGGCATGCACAGACATCCCTGCCAACTTGTCACAGCAGCTGGAATGAAAACATGGTCAAGTCCTATCTGACTGGAGAGTGACAGACAGCTCAAGCAAGGTCTCTAATCCACAGCGCTGGAGTAGTGGGCTCCTAAGCCATGTGTTTGTAGAAGGATCATGGTTGCAGTAGCCTGAGAAGCAAATGTGATCACCATGATGTGTATGGGGAGCTGTAGTGTAAAGGGCAGAAATCATCAAGGAAAAGAAAAGGGTATCATGGCAGCTAGAACAAACTTCCATGAAGGAAGAGGACTCCAGATTAGAAACCCATGTCTGCAAATGTTGCCTGTTAATTAAGTCCTTGGGAGGAGCATGAGGACCGCATATCCCAGACACTATGCTATTAGACACTTTTATTCTCTATGTACCAGCTATTTTGTCTTCTTTCAAGTTATTTCTTCACCAGGTTATGAAGGGAAATGTTCATCCTCTAAATATCCTGTCATTTATTTGGTGTTTCTTATGCTGTAAACCCACACTGAGCACAGGGAAGATGTAACCCTGTATCACAAAATATCACTGAATATGATGTTCACTAACCATCCTTGCGATGCGATGCAGTAGGTGATAAATTGTCTAATGCAGTTCTCACAAGCTTGTACAATGGGGGCAAGGCCCCCTGTCCACTGACATGGTCCTCTAAGCAAAGAGATGGAGCAGACTCAGAGCAATTTGCTTATGGTTATTTCACTTAGTCATTTTTGTTTGTAGATTTTACTTAGAATTTGCATGAGTGTGATTATCCTTTCTAAACTTATTTCACTGTCTTTGGCTCTTCTTTAAAAAAAAATACTGATGCTATAATCGTGACAGACAATCTTTACTAAATTGTTACCGTTTTAGCCAACAAAGATCTTATCCATATATTCTTTATTTCCTTGTCTTTCTTTTTCTTTCTTCCTTCATTCTTTCTCTCTTTCTATACCTCAGAAAAAAATCAACAAATTATCAGTAATATGATATAAATTATATTCTTATTGTCCAGAAGAGTAACAAATGATTCCAGATTACACTTTCATTTTCCCTCTTCTATGAGACAATAAAAATGCCCAGAATGGATTGCTGGGAACACAAGTTAATAATTACTCTAAATCAGAGGCGTGCTCAATGCTTGCTCCAATTTCCCGTCATTACTCCTCCTCTTTATCTCCTGTATTGGCACAGGTCACAGCTCCTCCACAGTGGATGGAAGAACTCTGTTTCTCTTCTGTTGGAAGGTACCTTCCCTTATCTCTCTTGGTTGTTTGGCATTAACACACCATCTGGATCATGACCCTGATGTTCTGATCTTAAACACGTTAGATCTAAGGCTTCCCTTGCCACCACGGTTTCAGATAGCTGCTGCTTTCATTGACATTTCAGTTCCAGCTCTCCATAGGGTCAATACTATTTTCCTGCTTTTCAAGTGAGGAGACTGGCAGGAGGAAACATGTTCCAAGTGTCAGGATCAAAGCAGGTCACTCGAAAAATTAAACTTTGAACCTAAAGCACCTTAAATACAGATTTACCCTCAGAATGAGCAAAATAAAGCACATTTCCTGATCTCTTAAACCTTTTCTTCTCCAAAACAAACTACTGTTGATAATGTTTGTTTTTTGAAGTGTAGATTACTTCAGATTTCCCTATGAATTATAATAAGTACACAAGAATATAAACATTGATAATTTAGGTGAAGAAAGATATTTGTAGAACATCATGAGATGATATTTATATTATATTATACAATATGTGTTTTGAAGTAAACTCCAATTTTATTTTAAATAGGTTCCATTTTTTTGTAAAAAAAAAAAAATCATTCACATTGCATGTTAATTTGGAGGAACAAAAACAGACTTAAGATTGAAGTATATAATTTATGCTGTTAATATTAAGAATCCAGGATTCTTAATTTCTTCATTTAATAGTCAACAGAAATAGGTCTCATTACAGGAGAGGGTGGCTCCTAAAATAATACCTTGGGTTGTTGACATTTATAATCACCAGGAAAGTCAAGATTTATTTGAAATATTTTAAGGTGAGATTGGATTTAGGCCATGCTCCTCCTCTAATTACTCCATATTGTATATGGAATGATTTTTTTTTTCAACTGTGCCTTGCCGTGGGAGACCACATTTCATTAGCAGCTTCTTACTCTGAGAATGGAGGGTGACGCTTCCTTCTGGGTGGATGGGTGAGCAACACCACCTGTCCCAGACCACCCAGACAATGATAAATTATTTATTCCTGGGGGTGGAAAGGGTGGCACCCTATCAACGTACCAGGGTAAATCAATATGGTAGATGGGCACAGTGTGTTGGAATCCTATCAGAGAATCCAGGTTCAAGGACTTACCAGATACACCAGGGTGAGTAAATGGTAGAATTCCGTTACTTGGATCCACAAGGAGGGGGCGGTTAGAACCCAGATGGCAGCAGTTTCCACCACGCTGTCTTGTGGCCACACAGTATGTGGACTGAGGACCTACAGATTTTCAGGGACCTTTCACCCGTCCTAGGGGACTTCACCTCACTTCCCCACTGTTGATGTGGCCTGCTCAACTGCCACCTGCTCACCCTCCTGTCTGTTGTTCTAGGCTTGCTGTCCATCTGTCTTCCAATTGCTTTGCTGAACTTGGTTCTGGTACTTTTGCTCTGCATCTGGATTCAACTCTGCAGCTTATCCCAACAATACAGGGATGCCTACATCCCTAATTCATTTCCTAACTTTGACTGCTCAGGACTCTGAAAATCCTTGCATCCTTAACCCTTTGTAGTCACTTGGCAACACACACACACACACACACACACACACACACACAGGCTAGAGGGATATTTATTCACTGTATGGTGTGTAACATATCTAAGAATTAGTATTAATAACCAAAATATTAAAATAGAGGAACACATGTTTGACTTGGCAAGGCTTCCCAAGAGAAGCAGAAATATCTGACAAATTACTACCATCGAAAGCACCTTGCTGTGTACAATAATGTGATTCAATAAATTTTGACATCATGCAAAGACACACACATATGTGTCTCTGTCTCTCATGCAGCACATTCACGATGGGTATGGAACACAAGTGCCAGATTTTAATGAGGTGGTTCTGGGGTAATAACCAAAGATTATTTCACTCAGCAATAGTCTAAGGAGCAATAAAAGAACTGAGGGCAGGTGTTCGGTGAAAGACCATGTACGCCAGCATGCCGTCCTAGGTTTAAACTGCACGGTGTGTTGCTTTTTCTGGGGGATACACGAACGATCATCTAGTGACGCAGATAAGGCACCAAAGATAAACTGAAGACACTATTCTACCAAAGTCCCCGGTGGCAAGCCTGGGCTAATGGGCTAACTTACAGGGAGGTGGGCGAGGGGTCGCTGACATGAGCATTAATGACAGCAGAACAGCTGATTCCCCACCAAGTCTTACCTTCTTAGGGATGAGGACATCAGAAAATTCGTGTTAAGGAATGTCAGTTTCACTTAACTTTCCTCTTCTTGTACGTTCTAATGTGGCCCATGATCACTTGCCACTGAAATACCACAGGGAAGCCATATCCCAGCAATCCTCAGTTATAGTATTGGGACCTCCTTTCCATCATGACAGAGAGTGTCAACTGCTCCATGTGATCGCCATAGGTAGCTGTGGTGGAATATTAGTTTAAGATGTGTTACATTCATTTACGCTGTGGAACATTTGTTTAATAATGCAAAGATGTGTCACATTGTTTCATGGTGCATTTGTTTAACTCTAGGAAGCTGTGTTACTGTGCCTGCCTAAAACACCTGATTGGGCTAATAAAGAGCTGAACAGCCAATAGCAAGGCAGGAGAAAGGATAGGCTGAGGGAATACATAGGAAGAGAAATCTGGGAAGGGAAAAATCAAGGAGCGAAAAAAGAAGAGGCCAACAACCCAGCCAGACACAAAATAAGAAGGAAAGAAAAGATACACTGTTGTCTTTTTTTTTAAATTGTTGCTGCCTTTTCAACCACGGCAGTCCAAATCAGCAGCTGTAACTCCACCGCTACCAGCAGCGGTTAGGCCGCAAGAGCCATAGCTGGAGAGAATTCTGTTCTCTCAGGCTCCAACTCTTTCAAAACTAGGAAGGGAACTCAACTAAATCTCTGTTCCTCTAAATAATCTAGATTCAAAGGTTAAGGCACAATTCTGGTCTTCAGAGAGGTTGAATAGCAAGCAGCTCACCTCCTCTCCTTGCTTGAGTCCTTCAAAAAGCCCTCATGCTTCCCCTCACCCCTCCTTATAAACCCTTCTCCACCCATCTTCTCCCTACCACTTTCTGTCATCTAAATGCTGATGCAGCCTCCTGACCGCAGGTGAATTTTATTTAATCAAACACATCTTGGCATCATTAAATAAATGTTCCAGAGCATAAACAAAAGTATCACACCTTAAAATAACATCCTACAACAATATACAGAAATAAAGAAAGATAAAAGCCCAGAGGCAAAAGGCAGATGGGATAATTTAAGAAAAGCTGGCAAGAAACAAGCCAAGCTAGTTGTCTCTGTGCCTTGGAGGAGGTGGGAATGGGGGGTGGGTTCGGGGGGGAAAGGCTGGGGGTGGGAGGAGGGAGGACAGGGGAATCTGTGGTTGATATGTAAAATGAATAGAAAATCTCTTAGTTAAAAAAAATAAGGGGAAAAAAAAAGAAAGAAACAAGCCATGCTAAGCCCGGGCATTCATAAGGAAGAATAAGCCTCCGTGTGTGATTTATTTGGGGGCTGGGTGGCGGTTCCCCAAAAGAGTAAAGAGCCAAATAGAAAAGAGTCAAAACAAGCAACAACAAGAAGCTTTCACTGTATGTCTTTGGCTCAATTAGTTGCCATGCCTCTCAGTCCAATGCAATCTTTACTCCAAGGGGCATAGGATAACCCTGCCATACCCACAGGTAAAATGACCCACACAATACCCCAGCACCAGAATGGACAAATAAAACAGATTAAAAAGAGAGATCATACATCTCCTTTGCCATAAGACAAATATATATAATCTATATGTATATATTGATTTGTAGACTATCACTGATAGTGCATATAACTAAGGTAATTTTACAAGTGATCACGCTCATAAATACATCATAATCTAATAAGTAGCAAACCTACATAGCTCAATAAGAAGGATAATTGTGAAACCATCTATCTCACTTCTATTCACAACTGAATATAACCTATTTAGCTCTGTCAGCACCTAGGGTTTACAGAAGTTTCTATTTGGCCAACCAGCTCAGGTCCAGGAAACACACCCATGCTAACAATGAAGTGATAAAAATAAATGAAAGCCATCTTGCTTTAACGTCGATTCTCGATATTTTCTATCAAGATCAATGGTTTAGAGCTAGAGCATAGCTCAGGGATACTGCACAAGGACCTCCTCTTGTGTCTTTTCACAATGTCAATTTACCTCATAATCAAATTGTAATGTGTGTTTCATTAGCAGTGTTCTGTCAGGTAAATCCAATTTCACTGAGAGCCAACCCAGGCAAACATAAAGGTTTTTCTACTGCAATCTTAACTGCTAATATTAACTCTCAGATCACACATTAACAGCATACAGTAACTCTCTCATTCTCTGCCTTTCGCTCTGTTGTGTGTATGTGCATGTGTGTGTAGGTGTATGTAAGTGTATGTGTATGTATGGGTAGGTGTAGGTATGTGTGTGTGTGTGTTACAGAACAGTTACAAATGCTTCTTAAAGAAGCCTCAGTAGAGTTGAGGGACTTTCAAAGAGTCCTGAGAAGCAGAAATTCAGAAGCTGGTAGAGTTGTGGAGTTAACATCTCGGCAGGGGTCAGGTGACTCACCCTGCTGGCAGTCTGCTGGAGACATCATCGCTGTAGTGTCAGGACATGGCTGAGGAGTCAGGGCTCCACTGCTGGGTTACAAATTTGAGCTAGCTGAGACTCAGCACTGAGTTGAGCTGCAGAGAAGCAAGGTACAGATTGGTGGGTAGGTGGGTGCAATTTGGGTAAGATAGTCCACAGTGAGAACTGAGGGGAGCTGAAGGCCCCTGAGTCAGTCGGGAGTTCTCTGCCAGTTGGTTCTGCACATGGCAGGTCAGATGACAGATCTGAGGGGCTTTTGCCATTACAGCCTTAGGGACTGTCCTCTTTATAAGGTCCAGGTGAGAGAGGTGAACACTTCTCCTAGTCTCTGGTGTCTGATAAGCTTCTAGGCTTTGTTCTCTTGATATAATTTAATATTCCCCTGTGTTCCTATTGCCTCAATTTACTTTGATCAATTTGCAGGGCAGCACCCTGTCTACTCTCAGACAAAACTTGATTGTCTGTCTGTGACTTATGACGGATGCCAGGTGCTCACTGAGATGCAGAGTCATTGTGCTCCTGCGTTTGTGCTCAGAATGTAGTCCAGCCAAGCAAAATACGGGCTGGAAAAAAAATCCTCATTTTACACAATATGGAGTAACTTAGGGCAGGGCACAGCCCAAACGCAACCCTTGGATTCAATTAGGAGGACAGCAGTTTTTAAAAATAAATTATTTAAAGTACACATATCATGAATACATTGCTCATAAATATATCCATTATATGGAAAATTGAAGATCCATTTTTTTATTTTTAATATCAAGTATAATTTTTATTTTATTATCTTTTATTGGTAGAAAAGAAATTGATATCAGGCTGTGCAAATGTTGTTTTGTTCAAACACATATTAAAGTAAATAAAACAATGAACCAAATTATGAAGAAAGTATTTTGTCCACATGTTTTCCAGTTATAATGGCCCTAGACACATGGCCAGTTTGACATGTTTAAGTCTCCTTATATGGTTTATTATTTCCCCTATTAAGAAGAACAATGCTACAAAGTCATACTACAAACAGGATTACCAAGCACTGTGATGGTGCACACCTTTAATCCCAGCACTTAGAAGGCAAAGGCAAAGGGATCTCTGTGAGATTGAGGCCAGCCTGGTCAACAGAGTGAGTTTCAGGACAACAAGGACTACACAGAGAAACCCTATCTCAAAAAACCAAGAAGAAAAAAGAAAACTTGAAAGGAAATACGGTAATCAACTTGCAAACTTGAACTCTACAGTGAATATAACAAATTTGATTCATTTAAATCATATATGTATATTATGTTATTATATGCTCTTCTCTACTGTTTCAAATAATTCTAGTGGTCACTGGGGGTAATTGTTATGACTTTAGAAGAGTAAGGAATGGGATTTTAATTGGTTACTAAATTATTTCATTATTTTGATTTATATATTTTAGTTATGATGAACATCTATATATAAATGTCTATTTTAAATATTTTGTTACATAAATAGTATCATTTAATCTTCCCAGTTCATGAGCATTCATCAGCTGAAGAGGCAGATGTCCACATGGTTGTTTTGTGCTAGGTCCCATCTTTAAATCGTGTTGAGGCCAGACCCATCTCAGCTGCTGTTACATTTTCTTTAGTCCAAGTCCAGCTGTTAGCTGCTGCAGACTTTGCCGGTCTTCCTTTGCTTCTTAACTTTTTCCTGCGCAGTAGTTCTTAGAGCCTGGCTCTCACTGGGCCTGACTTTGCAGACTCAAACCACCCTCCTCAAATTGTGGTCTATAGATACACCACAACGTATAAAAGATCCCATCCACTTTGACTTAGTGGGTGCTGTATCCACCTTTCTCTTCTTCACAGTGTCTCCTTCACACTGCCATTGGGTTTCCAGTTTACGTCTTCATGTGGGAGACATTATTGGTTCTCTCCTATGAATTATATATTCTGCTGTGCATGTGATAAAAATCTACTTGACAGCTCTTCTTAAACCTTTCAATGCATTCTCAGACATGCATGCAGAAACTAGGAGCTTTCTTGCATATTTTGTTAATCTGTCTGTGATCTCCATGTCTCTTTGTCTCATTTATTCTTGCTCATCTTTCAGGTTTCAGTTCAAACCATCCATGCCCCTTCTCCGAGCAGGTCAGTTTTCCTATTGTTGGTTCTTATTATGCAATGGATGAACCTTTCTCTTCTCAGTTCCAATATTACAATCTATATTTGTTTATGGTATAATTCCTGTATCCTTCACTGAAAGAGATGTTTCAAAGAAGAAGGAATCAAATCCTTCCAATTAACTCTTAATGTCTAGAGCGATGCCCAGCTTGTAATAGGCACTCAATGAGTATTTGTTAAGCATGTTTCAGTAACTACACTTTGGGCTTCCTGATTTTATCCTAATGCATTAGGACAGCACTTACTGTTTTTCTTATCTAATCTCGCTTCCCATCAGTCTGCAGATAACCCATTCAGGCCATAGCACACGGTCTTGGCAATTTCCCTCTTGTCTTTACCAGTGTGGTCAGTCATTCCAGTTTTTCCTATAGAGATGCCCTGTGAGCTCTTCTAGCACAAGCAGCATGCAAAAAATATTTTTCCAACATATTAATGATAGATTAAGATGGTGTTAAAACAGCAATAATGAAGTACAGGGGGATTGTGATAAAAAAAAAAAGAAATGAGGAGCTTAGTCAAACTTAGGTGCATCAGAAAATAAAATAACTAAATAAAAAGTTTATTTACTGTACCTGAGGAAGGGCTCTCTATAAGGAGGTTTATTTGGCTTATGATATGGAAGAATGAGAGGGGCTGATACCTGGAGATGCCCACCCCTGCTGTGTCATACCTTGACGATGATAGAGAGTAGGAAGCAGGGATAAGCACTGAATAAAGACCCCTCAGCGAGCAAGAAAGCAACACTCTAGTGATGGCACGTCCCACTCCATCACACAATCTGCTCTCTGAAGAACTAATCCGCTACTGTTAGAATCATCACATTCAGAGATCTGCTCTAATTCCATCATAAAGATGCAGCAGCCCTGTGACCTAATTGCTTTCCTCTAGGGCCCACCTGCAAAGATCCACATCAAAGACTGAGTTTCCAGCACAGGAATGATTAGGAGACAAATGGCATCCAATCCGAAGCATTTTAGAACAATGTTTCTCAACCTGTGGACCACAACCCTTTTTTGGGGGGGAGGGAGCTGCATATCAGATATCCTGAATATCAGATATTCACATGATGACTCATAAGTAATTTGATGACTGGGGAGTCACCACAATGTGAAGAACTGTATTAAGGAGTCGCAGCCTTGGGAGGGCTGAGAACCACTGATGTAGAAGACTTAAAAAGGAGAACCAAGAGAGAAGACAGTAGAGAGAGAATGACAGAGACAGACAAAGGAGAGACAGGAAGAGAAGAGGCATAGAGGAAGGGGTATACATAGAGAAAGACACAGAAAATGAAAGATCATCTTGTCCTACCATATTTTAGGTTGCATTTATCATAACATATCCAAAGATTTTTAAATGAAGATTCAGACTTTAAACACAGGCCCATCATGTGGCTGTTTCAACAAGGTTTGTTCTCGTTACCTCTTCCCCTTTCTGAGCTCCCTTAGGGAGAGGCTCAGCTCAGTTCACCCAGTCACTCATTTTCCGAATATCCTATTGTTCTGATCTAGGCCACTGTACCTTGGCAAATTCTGGCTTGTTCCACCGGACTTCACTAACAAATGCAGACCCAATTGTACAAAAGAGGGAGCTGAGCTACAGGTTAATATTTTGTATTAAATCAAGGCCACAGAACCAATAACGGAGGAGTGAGTTTACAGCGCAGTCCTTCTGGTGACAAGTATCATGATTCCCTGCTCTCTGATGCTATTATGGTTGATCATGTCCAATAATGTGTTAAGTGAATTGCTGAGGTCAAAAGGGAAAGGGAAGCTAAGTCTATTAAAGCAGTTCCCAGCAAATTAATGGAATGTGTTCCTTTAGGGAAAGAGAGCAGAGCTCAAAGTAACTAATGCTATAACCCAAATAAGCTGAAGTTCTCTAGAGAGAGCTGACACATTTCCAGTAGAGTCTGCAGAAAATTAAGAGCTTCTCCTCCACAAAGGATACAGATGGCTACTTCACTAACAAGAGAAAAAAAGAAACTCGTGATTTTGTTAAATAAATGAAAGTATACATTTGCAATACATACTAGCTGGTTACAGTGACAGCTATTCAAGATGAAAAATACCTTTGGACAAGAAGAAAGCAGATGTATCAGGGAAGGGAATTAGGACCACAGGGCGTCTGTAGCTACAAAGGGCCAAAAATACAAGTGTAAACAAACAAAATACTTGTCTAGTAATTACATTAATTGTGTTGTTACATAAGCCGTGTGTTTTAGCCCACTAAAGGAAGACCTGTAGTTGAAACGTTAGGCAAACATTGATGTGGGATTGGTTCAAATGCTACAACAATGTAAGTCAACTACCTGACATGGACAAATTAGCTCTCAGAATTCTTGCCCACATAACGCACACACACACACACATACACACACACATATACACACAAATACCTTAATACCAATAGGTGGTGCATTATGTAAACTTTATATATTTCAGCTCAGGTTTCCCCAAAAGCATCAGCATAAAGTAAATCACTTCACTGAGATACTTTTTCATACTTAATGTTTCAGGATGTGTTAACTGAAACATCACCACAGTCTCCCGCACACAAGTGTGTGCATGGAAGAAACAGAGCCATCACATAAAATGAGTGTGTGAAATAGCTCGTGTTACCCTCTCTTTGATATGCACAAGTGCCATGATGCAAAGACTCAGGAAAGACCTATGCTGGAACACATGTTCCTGTTGTCAGGAATGTATAACTGCCATTTAAATGCTGTTGATACTTTTGGAAGTGACCAAACACAAATCTTTACGTACTTACCAGAAGGTTGAGCTTCAGGAAGATACAAAATTCTCATGAATGGCTATTTTCTAATTCCAAGATTTAATCAAGTAAATAATATAATTATCAAACAACTCTTACATAACATAGAGATGCTGAGACTATGCCAGTTCACTTCAAAAATAATTGATATAAATAGACACTGTAGGCAATAAGGAAATATAGAAAAAGTAGCACAGGATCATTTTAATTTTATTTTTGGTCACAGTTAATATTTTAGTTAGAAAATTTTCATTAGCCTTTATTTAAAAAATAACTATTTGCTTAGCTCCTCAATCCCCTGTCTATAGGTAAAGCTGCTACACAAAAGCAAATGTTAAATCAGATACAATGTCTCTCTCACTCATCTTGTTTCAGTGGAAACTGTAGGAAGATTAGCACAAATAAAGAGATAATCACATTATGTAAAGAAAAATGTGACCAGTTTGCAATTTTCTA
>CABHPH010160172.1:0-14730 GCA_902168325.1 Peromyscus nudipes | reverse complement strand
TATTCCTAATTGCATAAATGCATCCTACTAAGTCTATATAATATTACTTGTAATATTGTTTGTTTTCAGGGATGGCCATTTGATATTCCTATCCAAGAGACTCTCAAAACGTTACAGACAATTGCTATTACCCTTGTTTACCAAAGTCAAAAGGTAAGTGTCTAATGCTGAAGATACTATGTACTTCAGACACAGGATCCAGAGGTCCTTGAGCTGGAACTTAACTGAAAGCCTCCTTCCTGAGGACTGTGGTGATACTTTATCTGTGTCCCCCAATAAAGTTTATCTGAGGATCAGAAGAAAAAGCCAGCCACTATAGTAAACATAGAGGTCAGGCAGTGGTAGCACACGCCTTTAATCCTAGCATGCAGGAGGCAGAGATCCATCCAGATCGCTGTAAGTTCAAGGCCACACTGGGAACAGAGCCAGGTGAGGTGGTACATATCTTTAATCCCAGTACTAACCATAAACGTCTGGAGGTCTGTACAGACAGACAGGATGCAACAGAGCTGAGCAGGAAGAAGAAGTGATATAACTGGGTGGAGAGAGGAAATGAGATGGCAGAACAGAAAGGCATATAGGCATGGGTATACCGGAAGTAGGTCTCTTTGGAGAGACTGAGGTATCAGTGGGGTGAGGTTGTCTGTGGCTTTTCCTATTCCTCCAATCTCTCAGGTAAACTTTATTGGGGGACACAGATAGAGTATCACCACAGAGGACTAGCTTTCATGGTACCAGAAGGCACCATTCAGGTTCTCAAAGGAAGAAAACCACCATCGGTTCCACCCAGATGTGTTGCCTGTGAACAACAACAACCAGCATGGCATGATAACTCCCATGATTCATATACCCTGGTGGTTTTGTTTTTAACGTAACATTCTTACTAATTATTTGAGAATTTCATAGGATGTACTTTGATCCTATTCACCCTCGCTCTTCCCTCTCAGCCCCTATAACTTCATTCTATTCTGTTTTAATATAGCCCATTGACTCCTGAATGTGGAGCCATCCACCAGAACATGGTTGACCTGGTAGGGCCCACGCATTGAAAGAAAACTGACTCTTCCTCCTACAGAAGACATCAACTGTCCAGAGCTCCTCAATTAAAGATGGGAGTTCATGAACCCCTCCCCTTCCACATGTTGGGATTTAAACCTCAGTTTCTCATATTGGTGCAACAAACACTCTCACCCACTAGGCCATCTTTCCAGTCTTTATCTTTAAATAACATAAGCTATTTCCTAGGATGTTTTGTATTTTAATTATGAAAATGACTGTTTGGATGAAATCAATATAGTTAATAACTTTACTCTCGCTAGAATGGTGGTTTCCTCGTATTTCCATGGACTCTGCTAGAGGCTAGGAATAAAATGCTATTTCATTCTGAGCGATATAAACAGTGACAATATCATGAAAATGACTTAGTTTTGCAGACACTAAATTACTTTGTTAATAGTTTATAGCCTGTGAAAATTAAATTTAAAGAATCAAATCATCTCGAAAAAAGACTCTTCTCCTTCCCTGGGCCAGGGATGTAGGAAGGATTCACACACAGGACCTTTGGGAAGAAGACATTACTAGTCGGGCGCTAAGATGCAGATCCACACCTGTCATTCTTTCAGATTCCGGAGATGGGGGTGGGAGATGGGGATGATAACTCGGGACCAAACAGGGCCATGTCTGGAGAAGATGTCAAAATGATGATAACAACTGAAAGAGACAACACATGATGTGTGGGGCAGTGACAACGGAATGAACTCTAATGTCTAGACTAAGAAACCCATAGAACCATTTTATAAATACCGTTCAACTTGTGCATCAACACAACAGTAAATGAAAATTTGCCTGTACGAATGAAAATAGGTGCACCCCAAACTCTGTAGAGCAGAAGACAGTGACAACATAAGCAAGGATGAGACATGGCAAAGAAATAGTTTTGCTTCCTGGATGAACAAAGAAAGGACAGCAGGCTCCAGGAATATCAGGAAAGGCTGAGGTGAAATGACAGGAAGCAGAAGGTTTATTCATGTACATTTTAGTGAGTCTGGTATGTTCACACGTGGTGACGGAATGTTTAGTATTAATGAAAATTTATGGGATGTCACATATTGGGGTAGAGTCCTTCAGACGAGCAGAATAGCTTGATGAGGTAATATTGGTTGTGCTTACATGGACAAGAACCATGCCCCCCCCCCACCCTTGACCCCCACCACAGGCCCGAAGCTGAGCTGGAGAAAAGGCCCAGCAGGAAACAAGTGGGCTCTTATGTTCCATGCAAGAGCCTGCTCTAGCTTCAGCAATCTTTCCACAGCCAATCAGAAGACTTTTCATCATATACTTGATATTTGTTTCCGAAAGCCATTCTGGATCTGTTCTTCCATGTGTAGCATGACCAAGATAATTGTTAACTAGAGCATGATTGTTCAGATTGTCCCTTCTTGTTTTTTTAGTTATTTTTAATTAAAAATGTACTTTTTCATACAACATATTCTGATTATGTTTTCTCCTCCGCCAACTCCTCCCAGACCTCCAAGCCTCTCCACCCACCCAAGTCCACACCCTTTCTTGCTCTCTTATTAGAAAACAAACAAGCATCTCTAAAAATAATAATAATAATAATATAAAATAAGATGAAATTAAAAACAAACCTGAATGGGACAAAATAAACAGAAAAGAAAAAAGCCAAAGAAAAGTTACAAAAAGCACAATATGACACACACATTCATAGACGTAGAAATCCCATAAAGACACAAAACTGGAAACCATAATCTATAAGCAAAAAAATCTGTCAGTATCAGCTCAGCCATTATCAGGGAAGCTTCTTCCTGTAGTAGATAGGAAGAAATATACAGACCCACAGCTGAAAAACTAGCAGAGAGTGAGAGACCTTGGGACACTCAGTCCTAAATAGGATGGAGTATCTCCATCAAATTTTTCCCCTTTGTGCTCAGGGAAGTATGTGAGGTAGGATGTAGTAAGATTAAAGAGCTAGAGGGGATGGAGGATGCCAAAGAGAATAGGCCTTCCAGACACAACAAGACTGATGCGTTTATGAACTCACAGAGACTATGGCAGGATGCACAGGCTCTGTACTGGTCTTAGCCAGATGGTGCCCCAGCACTCTGAGAGGGAGTGGACACAAATCCCCATCCCTAACCCAGAAGCTATCTCCAATTATGTCACCCTGGACAGACAAAGCAAAAGTATAGAAAAAGTGGTGAACTGCAACTTTGTTAAAATAAACAGAATCAAAAGGCATCATTTGTCATATTGTGGAATTGTAATGAAATGCAAGTACCACTGTTTTATGGGACAGTTTACTGAAAGGAAGTTCTTATTGCTATGGAAAAGACACTTGAGAAATAATGTCCCCACATTCCAAATGAAGTATTTCTGCTATGAAGAGACAAGAGGAAGGATTAAAGTTATGCAAATGGAATCTTGCAATTAAATAAGCATTGGTTTTCATAAGGGCTTTTTGAAAAACAAAAGCCAATTAAAAACATAAACACATAGTTGTACAGAGAATAGAAAAATTATATACAAATAAGTCTTTGTGATCCCTCCCAGCTTTGTAAAAAGTTTCTAATATACTACTTTACAGAGTTAAAACTTAAATACAAGCAATCGAGCACATAAGCATTCACGACATTAATACTTATACTATTGAATTGCAAAGGAGGAGCAGGTGCCGTCCTCCTGTAATTTAGAGCTCCCCAAGTTATCAATTAATGGAGATATATTTAAAGCAGAGTTTATGTTTTTAGTTACAATCTTCAAAATATCTATGAACTCCGTGCCTTGGAGCATTTAATAATATTTAATGTGTGAAAATGTGGCAAATGATAAATCTTTGTACAGCTGGGAAGGAAACATATGTTGTACAAGAGATAAGTGCAAATGTTGCGCTGTGTCATATTTCATGTTTAATCTTGAGTTCTTTTGGGTGTGCAGCATTTCTAAATGTTAAATATTTTGTTCAGCTTACTGCAGTAAATTCTTATACTTGCATAATTACTACTTCTTATGAGCATTCTTGTAGGCAGAAACAGAGCAATCCTTGTTATCACATTAAATTGGGTTATGAGAACTTCTCAACTTTTATTGCTTCCTCTCTTTCTGCATCAGCTTCATATTTGCTCCCTCTTAGTTCGGCCCTTTGCAGGCGATTACACACTGGTGTTGGGTCTATTCATTAGAGTACAGTGTCATCTCCAATGACTAGTGTAGCCAGACATTCCTTTGTGGGACTACCAGCTGCTGAGCACCAAATGTAGTCGGACTTTCCTCTCTGGGACCTCCAACTTGCAAATAATGGCATGGAGACTGATTATTAATTATGAAATCTTGGCCTTTAGCTTAGGCTTTTTCCCGACTAGCTCTTATAACTTAAATTAACCTGTCTCTATTAATCTATGCTCTGCCACATGGCTTGGTTACCTCTCCTCTGTACCATGTGTCTGACTTCTTCATAGTCTCTCTTGCGTCTCTCCACCTCTCTTCTTCCCAGGGTTCTCTCTCTCTCCCCAGAAGTTCCACCTATTCTCTCCTGTCATTGGCCATTAGCTCTTTATTAAACCAATCAGAAGGTGCCGTGGCAAAGACACATCTTCAGAGTACACACAAAGATGATCTCACCATCGGCTAGGGTATTCTATCAAGTGTGCTTTGAAAAATGCCATGCTAGGATTGCAATGCTGATGATTCCATTCATATTAAGGGGTTTCTGTCCCTGAGAATATTTCCTAACAGGATTCTCAGAGGTTTCTAAAAACGCTAATTTACATGGTTCTCCATATCAAATATCTACTGTACTACACTGAGAAATTTTACACTTTTAATGGTTTGCTGTTGTTGTTCTCTTATAGAATTAGTGGCAGCTACTCATTACTAAAACTGGGTCATCAATAGCAACCTACAGTTTGACAGAACATATATTTCAAGGGCATTGTGTGAATCGACTACAGGTAAGCATCGTTGAGAGTTTCAAATCTAAGTGTTTTCTTCCTGAGTATAACCCGCAAATAAACAATCATTTTGTAAGAAAATGTACACTTCTATTGCCATGGTGAATACATATGTATATAGATACAGGTGTGCTTTAGCCAACAAACTGAAGAACAATTCAGTTGATGTTTCTGGCTTCACATAATACCAACTTTTATTTTCATCATTTTTAAAGCATTGTACATATAAGTTTATTTCAGCTAGCATTGGAATAAAAAGTCTAATCTGGAGCTTAAATATAACTACATAACAATATCACTTTGAGTTTTGTACAGAAAAAAGCATGATGCCCCCAAGGCAATGTACAATAGAGACTAAGTTTGAGTGGTTACCTGACACTCTACCTCCTGGCTCTAAACTTTGGCAAACATTATGTATTTTGTCTAGTTTCCCCCACCAAAGTTCAGTGCACAGATGGCCTAGGAAGTAAATTATACAATAACGTTTATCAGGTTTGTGCAAAGGAATCAAAGAAGCTTCCATGATATGGGACGTTTCAATTATCCTTGATGAAGAAAAAAATACATATCTTTCTCATCCTGTCTCCCAGTATTTTAGAGCCTGAGGTAAGAGAATTGGATGAGATCAAGGGCAAACAGGGCTTCTAATGAGTTTCGGAACAGCCTGGGTCACAGCGCGATATTATATCCCTCAGACTTTTTGCTCCCTTCATGCGCCTCTAATGAACTACTTCGGACTTGAATGCTTCCCCTACGTGTACTCGTTCCGTATTCACCTAAAATAATTCTATTCGTACAATAAGAGACACATAAAATCACATAGTAACGCATCTATGTATTCCTAAACAACAAAGTATTTCATGATTTTCTGATTTACATAAACTGTTACAATTTACATATATATTGATTCTATTCTTCTTAAAGACACTTAATTCTACTTAGTACTTATACTTACTTCTACTTAGTATATTATATTTTAACAGATACACCAGCTGTTTTCGTCCATTTCCTGTTCATAAAAAAACTTTAGAAAAATCTCATACTGGGCAAATTAGAAAGAACATAGGCTTACATGGGCTCTCACTTCCAGAAGAACAAGAACAGGCAAGCTGCATTTAGTGACAACTTCCTTCTGTCTGAGTTCTGAGGAGGTGTGAGGATCACATGACAAGAGACAGGAATCATGCTGTATTATCTCTAGCCCCTCCTTTCCTATAAAACCTCAAGGATTCAGTCATGGGAGTCCACATTAGGGGCCTTATCCCATCTTAACAACCACCTTAAAAACCAGAGTGAGATTAAATTTCTACCCCTTAACACTTCACCGTAGGGATTGAGTTTTAACAAAGGAAGCCTTTGAGGCACAGTCAAGCCAAACCCAGAACACAGCATCTAATTGACAGATGTACCTCCAGTGGTGAATTGCTCTGCATTATTCCACTGTATGGGAGATATTATTCTAGGTTAAAAAATTCCATGAATATTTAAGCAATTCAAATTTATTCTTGCACATTTCTTCTCCGTGTATGGGCAAGGTTTTCACTGGGTTTCCTCATTAGAAGTGCAATTTCTGGCTTGTAGGAATGAATGTTATTACACACTTCAACATTGACCTTCCATGTGGTTTTACCCATTTACTCTTGAATGCTCATGGATCCTGTCAAAATTCAGTGTTTCCAGATGTTAAGAGGTTGTCTTGCAGGTGAATGGCAAACTGCAGCTCACCTTTACATTCTGTCCTTCTGTTCTTCCAACACAAATGTGAGTGAGCAGCTTTTGTTCATTGCACACACTGGTTTCCGCCCCTGTGGATCACTGGTTAGTGTCTTTGCCCCTCTTTTCTCTACTGTCTAATTAGAGAACATGTTTCTTCATGTTCTAGATTATGGGGTGTTTATCTGAAGCATTGCAAACAGCTTCTCTCAGTCTGTAACTAATCATACCGTGTTTTAGGGTGAAATTTATTGGAAATAAGTCTTACATTATAATTTCAGAAAAAAATTACATCCACCCTTTATTTTACATATTTTGCTCTTTGCATCTTGCTACATGTATCTGTAGCTAGAGTTTTCCTGCCTGGCCCACAGTCAGGACAAATCTCTGTCATCCGCCAGTCCCACAGCCGCTCAGACCCAACCAAGAAAACACAGAGACTTATATTGCTTACAAACTGTATGGCCGTGGCAGGCTTCTTGCTAACTGTTCTTATATCTTAAATTAATCCATTTCTATAAATCTATACCTTGCCATGTAGCTTGTGGCTTACTGGCATCTTCACATGCTGCTTGTCATGGTGGCGGCTGGCAGTGTCTCCCTCCTCTGCCTTCCTGTTTTCTCCATTCTCCTCTCTGTTAGTCCCGCCTATACTTCCTGCCTGGCCACTGGCCAATCAGTGTTTTATTTATTGACGAATCAGAGCAATTTGACATACAGACCATCCCACAGCATCTTTTCCATGATATTTTTATAATGATATTTTCTGTGGTCTCTGTGTACATTTAAATGTGACTGAAATTTTACATAAACTATCTTGATTTATTTATTTTTCATTATTTGGAGAGTTACAGATTGTACTAAAAATGCTTGCCTATAGATAAACATAGCCTAATATATTTTTAGAGAATGTTCCAAAAACATCCCACTAGACCTAGTTCAGGCTACTGTGTATACCTAGTTCTGGTTCTGAGGTCTCAGTGTGTTATAACAATCTAGTCCTTCATTTCTGTACTCAGTTCAGACTGACTTTTAAATTCCAATGGCCCCTTTCAAGAGTCCCAAATTATCACATATCCATTTTTGACAGGTTTCTAGCAAAAAAAAAATCACCTACTACATGCCTGCAAGAGCTAGAGTGAGTTTGTGAGTAAGGCAAATTGTCTTTCAGAAGCTTATAGTTATGGATCAGATAGTAAGAAATAAATATGTAATTCAGTGCTAGTATTATAGGTGATGTGTAGGAATATGGGCTAAGTAAAGCAAGACAGCAGTGGTGAACTCATTTAAGTAGAATCAACAGAGTAAGACTTTCTTTACAAGGAACTCTTGTGCTTGATTCTCTCAATAAAGGGAAGAAATAAATGGTGTGTAATTGCAGAAAGAGTATTTAGGAAGAGAGTAAGTCCAAAGGCCCTGAGGTGACAGTTGAAGACCTTCTTGAAAAGAAGAAGGAGGAGGCCAGTTTCATTTGGGTGGAATGACCAAGTGGGAAGAGGGAAAAGAGATCACAGAGATAGCCTGGGCTGGAGCTGAAAGAACGGCTCAGCAGTTAAGAGCACTGGCTGCTCATTCAGAAGGCCAGGGTTTCATTCCCTGCACCTATGGCAGATCACAACCATCTGTAACTCCAGAAGATCCAAGCCATCATCTGGCTTGCTGTGGGATGTTCTGTATGTTACGTGTGTTGCTCTGATTGGGTAATAAAACACTGATTGGCCAGTAGCCAGGCAGGAAGTATAAGCGGGACAAAGAGAAGAGAATTAGGGGAGGTGGAAGGCTGAAGGGAGAGACCTGTCAGCCACTGCCATGACAAGTGAGATGTAAGGTACCACGAGCCATGTGGCAACTTATAGATTAATAAAAATGGGTTAATTTAGATAGAAGAAGTAGATAACAAGAAGCCTGCCATGGCCATACAGTTTGTAAGCAATATAAGTGTCTGAGTGATTATTTTATACGTGGGTTATGGGACTGTGGGGGCTTGGTGGGACCTGGAGAGAAGCTCTCCAGCTACACTGGCTTCCTTGGGTACCAGGCATGCAAGTCATACACATACATACATGCAACTAAAACACTAATATACATAAAAATATTTGTTTAAAAAAGAAAGAAAGGGAGCCATGGAACACCATTATGCAGACTTTCATAGGTCATGGTAAGTATTTTGGATAATCTAAGGGTGTTAGGGATATTTTAGAACAAGTTTTGATACATTCAGCTATATACATTACTCATGTTGCCTAACACCTGGCTGTTCCCCGAATTGCTAGGGAATAGCAAGTGCAGAAGCAGCAGGAGATTTAGAAAGTATTTAGGCAATCTAGGCAAAAATGGTTGGGCTTATTCTTGTATGGAATCAATGGAGATAGAGAGAAATGATTATGGTATCTATTGAGAATATATATGTGTATGCATATATGAGAACACACATACATACATACATACATACATACATATTCCATCTGACAGATTGATAGATGCCTGAAAAACGTGTTTTTATTTTCTGAGCAACAGTTCATTTCATGTGTGAACTAAGAGAGATGGAGGTGAGCATATATAAAGACATTATAGTAGGAAATCTTGACTCCTTTTCGGCCCTCTCAGAATTGCACTACATACTGGAAAATCATGTGCAGACATTTAGCAGGCAGGAGAATGAAGCCAGAGGTACCAAGTTGGCAAGATTACAAAGATGTGGGCTGAAAGGACAAAAGAAATACCCACTGGCCTCCTCGAGACCCCAGTGATCTGAGGCAGGGCAGTGGAAGCTTCCACGAGGCTGAAGCAGCTGGTGAGGTCAAGGAAGGACTAGATATGTAGAGCTCTCGAAATTACCCAGAAAAAAAAATCACTTAGAGCTGGATGCAGTAATCTATCAGACCAGAAGAACTTTGGCCACTAATTGCTTAGGTACAGATGAAATTCACTCACTGAAAACAGAAAGGAGCAGTGTTGGGCAAAGACGGAGGTCCGACATTAGGCAGCAAATCCAATAGGTGTTTTTCCAGGAAATCATTCACTTAGGAGATTGCCTGTAACACGGGGAATTCCACCAGGGAACCCTGTCCCGTTCTGTCATTTTTTTGTCTGAATCACTTCAGGACAGAAACAAACAAGTGTTTTTAACAAACCAGCCTGTTTGGAGGGATGGATCTCTTGACTTAGAGGGTATGTGCACAGAGGCACTCAGTTGAAGAATGTGACATGTTATGAAAACACCCTCAAAAGCTTTCACATTCACTGAGTGTTGCAGACAAGTTGATCTTGTTTCTTTCAACTTCTGAAACGTATTTTAAAATATTTTTATTTCCCTCTGAGAGTAGTCTACACTCCATCTCTGAAGATTTTTAGATATCACCATCTTATAGCAGCAATGTGCACTTTTTACTTTCTTTCAAATTTTGTTTCTTCAATGCTGGGATTGAAGCAGGGCCCTTTTGCAGGCTAGACAAGTGGCCCAACAACTGAGCTATGTCTCTGAGCCTCCATTCAGAATTTATCTCATAATTCTGTTTTCAAATGTTATAATCTCCCCAGTTTTTCATGACACAAGGCTGCCTATAATCAGCTCTTCAGTTGTCATGTTTTCTCTTTCCTCCTAATACGTTCCAATACAAATTTAATTAGAATAATAAAATTCACAAAGCTAGACTAAAGAAAGCCAAGCAGGTCTGTCTGGATGCAAAGGTCCCTCTTTCTCCAGCATGGGATATGAATTTCTCCTGTTGACTCACATTACCTACTCTTCAATCTATGTGCTGTCCTCTGGTGCTGTTTCTAGAGGAAAAGAATCCCTGTCACTCAGAAATATTAATCCTGATTTATCACCAGCCCTCCCTAAAGTGAGGGAATGGCCAAAGGCATGAAAATTCTGGAAGTTATACATTTTGACAATTTGCTTTCACAAGAAAAAGAACAATACTAGGGAGAAAAAAAAAATCACACTGACTAGCTGGAGTCTCCCTAGAAAGTTTAGTAACTTTCTACTGTTGGGAAATGATATAAATTTTAAAGAAACTAAGAGTTCTTATCGGCAACTTGACATAACCTAGAGTCACCTGGGAAGAGGGACCCTCATTTGAAGAACGGCCTACATCAGCTTGGCCTGTGGCCATATCTTCAAGAGATAGTCTTGATTGATGATTGATGTATGAGGACCCTGCCCACTGTGAGCAGCACCATCCCTAGGCAGGTGGGTCTGGGCTGTATGAGAAAGCTAGCTGAGGGCCGGACAGTGAGCGAGGCAGGAAGTAGCATTTCTTCATGGTTCCTGCCTCCAGGTTCCTGCCCTGATTTCCCTCGATGATGGATTGTGACCAGGAAATACATCTGACATGACCCCCTTTCCTCCTCTACATTGCTTTTGGCCACCGTATTCATCAAAACAAAAGAAAGCAAACTTGGACACTAGGTTTTTATTTGAATGCAAGAAGAGAAATGATTAGAGAGGCCTTCATATTCCAGATTACAAAAACAGCCTCAGAAAAACAGCTTTAGAACTAATTTCAGACAATTTTACCAAATTGTAAAAACAAAGTCAAAAACATGATACAAACAAATGATAATAAACCTAATCTAATAGGGTTTATACATGTGTCCCAGGAACAGGAAGCTAAGCAGGCTGTCAGGATTGACCTACACTAGTCAATAAATTTATGAAACCTTGACCTTAATGTCTGCTGTTTATTTCTTCTGTATTACCAGTGTGCTATGTTTTATATATACCATCTAGTCATTTCACATGTTTTTTTAAATTAAGTATTATAATTAATGTTAACATTTAAAATTTATCTTACATAACCAACTAGGGCCAGACTTTTGCAATATGTCAGCATACATTTTCTTTATCTATTCATTCAATCGTGTGTGTGTGTGTGTGTGTGTGTGTGTGTGTGTGTGTGTGTGTGTGCATGTAGGCACTTGGAATTGAACTCATATAACCAACTAGGTAGCACTCATTGGACACTCTAGTAACCCAAAAACAAAGTCAGATATTTTGCCTGATCACTTTGGTTATCTATAAAAGCCAACAGATTGCTTTCTGATTGCTACTAATTAATGAACTGACCAAGTTATTTATTGTTGTGACTATGAGAGATCTAGATATTGCATTTCATCTATTACCTTTTGTCTGTTCTTAATATAACAGTAGATAGGTAAAATGAACAATCCAAAAATTACAATAGTAACTAGTAAAGATAACTCAAGTGTCACACTAGGTGAGAAGTAGAATAGTTTTCAGCTAAATCAGAAATCACATTTTGTTTCAGAGTGAGGTAAGTTTAATATTACATTTAGTTGGTCCTTGAAGGCTGGGTAATTTGTAGAAGGAATATGGGGGGGGGGTGTGCTTAAGGGAAGTAACTTTGACCACAAATACATATTCGGTTGTAAAGTTTTAATTATCTCTGGATAAATGACAAAGGTAATTTTACAAAACATTCCCACACATTCAGAGGAATTACAGAGTCTACAGCCTAAAGGAATTATTTTCTTGGGTCGTTCAATTATGGAAATTTAATACTTCGAACCACACAATTAACCTAATGGCTTTCCAATCCAAAGCCCCACCCACTTTCTCTTTGTTATTTGTCAACTGCTCAGTTCTTCGAAATGAAAACAGTTCGGAGATGAACAGAAAGATAATTTCGACGTTACCTTTTTTTTTTTTTTTGCTGTTTATTCATTCTAGCAAATGTTCTCTGCAGAAGGTGACAGGAAACGGTGCTCTTCAGTAACTGTCTAAAGAATGAAAGACAGTGGGAGGCCTCCCTCTACTGATGAAGGAACGCTGCATCTGTGGCTGTTCCTGGGACTCGGGTGCCATATTTCTACCTCAAAAATAGCTGCATGTGAGCTCTGTGGATGAAGAAGTCTAGCTATACAAGAAGCGGTTTTATCATCCCTGCTGCAGCAGTACTATATTGCAGTGACAAACGGAAGCTGCCTTTTGTGTCTTTGCGCTGCCGAAACAGGCTCTCCTTAAAGTAAAAGGTGTAGGACTCTTAGGCACACGCCCGTGATGGAATGTGTCTTATTTCAGTACGCCAAACCTTGAAACTTCCCTGATTGTTTTAGTTTATACTAAATTTACAATTTGATCACCAAGATCAAAGTGTTTTTCAGCTGGCCCTGCATGCAGAACCTTCACTGCTTAGGCTGTGCTGAAATTCTTCACTGATGGGTATCTCCTGAAGACCTAGCTGTCATTTATGCAGAAGAAGAAAGTTTTTTTTTAAGATACTACTTTCCCCAAAATTATCTGTCAAAGTGACAAAATATTTATGTAAATTCCAATTCTAACAAGGCTAAATTTGGAACTTGACAAGTTGCTTTCGAATTTATACTTATATTTATATCAAAGTACCAAAATTTGCTGAGAATTGAAAGAACAAGAGGTAAAGGAGAAAATCTTTGCCTTACAAAATAGAAAGAGTTGTTGTGAAGTAATAGCTCATAAAAGTTTATGCTGTTGACCAAAGATAGACATACTAAAGGTGCAGTGGAAGAGGACAGAAACAGATCTAGCAGGTCCACAGTTTGATAGTTGAAGGATGAGCCATGGTCCTGAATGATGGGGGACCCTACAGATAGGCTTCAATTAGTGGCCTTATACAGACAGAAGGAATGAAAAGTCAACCCCTGCCTCACCACCAACACAAAAGCCAAAGCCATAGAAATGAGTGTTTCACATTTCAAATACAGAAATTTAAAACTTCTAGAATGATTCTGTTAACACATTTTTCAGCATGGATGATTTCTTAAACATACACAATAGTGCCAGGCATAACTAGAAATAACAAATTTTATCTCATAAAAATTAGGACAGTTGATTAATTGACTTATTGCTCTTCTAATGAAAAGAAAGGAACTGGAAGAGACACTTTCAAAATCAGCAGTTTGACGTGCAGTTTTCTTACATGTCACTGAAAGGGCATATGAAAATTTCCTTTACAAGACCCAGAATAAAAGTCGTACTTTGGGTACCCTCCATTAATTGGATGTTTCTACCAAACTGCTTTTGAAATTTGAGGTACATGCATTGCCCCAACTTCATAATCCAGTTTGTTTGTGGAAGTAACTTGTTCCACTTGCACCTGCTTAATGTGTTCTATTTGTGTTCTCCAGAGCTAAAATGAAGACGTTGTTTTAAGAAGATGGCATTTGAAAGCAGCCCAACGTGTGAAGGTTTGAGCATTCAGTGAAGAAGTAGGTGTCTTTTATCTAGACGGTAATTAGAATTCCCTACAGACAGAAAATCAATGTATCCTAAAGGAGAATAATCTAGCCGTTGCTGCGTTGAGTGAGCATTAAACCACCCAAAGACTTCCTCTAACTCTATATATTCTCATCACTCATTTCAAATAATGTTCATAGTGCTGTCAAATTACAAATATGAAGTTATGATTAAAATGCTAATGAGACCGATGATGGCATATAGTCAATATGAGTAGAGTTGGGTGGCACCTTAATGCTCCACACATCCATTATTCTGGAGTAACAACTCTATTTAAAATAGCATCTTACTCAATGCTCCATACGTAATCATTGTTTTTAAATAACAACTCTATTTAAAATGAGTTAGCAATGTTATTTTAGATGGAGGCCCCCTTTTCCATCTAACATCCAATATAGCAACAGGATATTTTTTAATGTGAGGTACTAAAAATTTGCAATGGCTTGCATCCCACAGAGACTGATGGACAGAACTGTTGATAGTCATGAGTTAGTGTTGTGAGGAGCATCCGGAACTACACAGGAACAGTCTAGGACACTGTGACCAAAACAGATGAAGGAAGAAAGACCTTCTTTACAACAAGGAAGAGTTTGAACACGAGTTTTCCAGCAGTGGACCAATGCATCACCTGTCGCAGCTTCCTGCATGTGTTTAACAACTGACATCAGATCCCTCGTGACAAATACAACTTATTTCTTAAGATCAGATCAATCAAGAAGGCTTAGTCTTTAAGCATAGCAAGGATCTATTACAACTACACCACGTATAGTCTGTTCCCAGGATCTTTGCTCTTGTGAGTTTATTTATTCA
>CABHPH010160171.1:0-22448 GCA_902168325.1 Peromyscus nudipes | reverse complement strand
TAAATAAATAAATAAATAAATAAATAAATAAATAAATAAATAAATAAGGAAGGGAGAAGGGCAGAGAGAGTGGGGAGAAAAGGAGACAGGATAATTGGATCATGAACTTGAGACCTGTGAACAGAAACTGTGACTAGGAAGCAAGGTAGCACCTATACACAGCACAGAAGCCAAGTGTTCTGCATGGAGTATAGGGCTGAGGCTTCACAGGACTTCCTTTTTCCCCACAGTACATCAGCAGTGACTCCCAGCAAGTTTGTTTGGGATGCCCAGTATCCTTTCTGCTTGTTAGTCTGGCTTCTTGTTGCAAACAAGAGAGTTTAATCCACACAACCAACATAGCCAAACTAGAAGTGGGAGATAAGAGAAATGTATCTTCCTTATAAATATGGCAATAACCAGAGTGGATTCCCAGCTCCATCCTATCATTCACTACCATTAGTTTCTCCTTGATATAATAAAGAAAAAATATTTTATTATTGTTATTATTATTATAATTTCATTGCTATTTTAAGTATTGAGTGGTAATATTCACTGTTACAAAGCACTTTGAAGTTTACTCAAAGACCTTCACCTTTAGTTATTGAGTAAAACATATAAACTCTACTATCAACTAAGTATACATCAGTGTTTCAACAATGGGATCCAGTGTTTGGACCTGGGTATCAGAAAGAATAAAATAAAATTTAAGCTCGATCTAAGAGGACACAAAGATATAACTGAGGTAATAATTTCTCTAATTTCTAAATTGTCTTCCTCACTCAATATGTTTTCCTCTTTTATCAAAACCATCAACAAAGCCTGAGGGGGATCATCTTATCTAGTTGGTTTTAAAGGAGATTCTATGGAATAGCAAATGAAGAAGAAATTGTTTTACCAGGTAAAGAATCTCTAACAGGGTGTGAACCCTACACCAGCCTGACCACCCTCTATTCCAGCACTCTGACATGATTATGATACTCTACTGGAAACATTTAAGATAACACTTGAAAGGGCTCAGGCTTAGGAATCTAAGTCTGATTGATGTGAAGCATCTGAAATCAAGATAGAAACACAATTAATAAAAGAGGAAATCATAATAGGAAAGCTGGACATGGTACCTTACACCCTACTTAGACCACTGATGAATATCCAGCCATACAAAGCTGTGGTGATTTGAAAGAAAATAGCCCCCAAAGGAAATGGCACTATTAGAAGGTATGGCCTTGTTTGAGTAGGTATGGCCTTGTTGGAGGAAACATGTCACTATGGAGTCAGACTTTGAGGTCTCAGATATGCTCAAAATACTGCCCAGTATCTCAGACCACTTCCTGTTGCCTGCAAGTCGAGATGTAAGAACTCTCAGCTCCTTCTCTATCACCATGTTTGCCTGCATGCTGCCTTGCTTCCCTCCATGGCAATAATGCACAATAAACTTCTGAAAATGTGAGCCACCCCAATTAAATGTTTTTCCTTTATAAGAGTTGCTGTGGTCATGGTGTCTCTTCACAGCAATAGAAATCCTAACTAAGACAGAAGTCAAGAGAAAATGAAAGCAAAGTCCTGGTCCCACATGTACTACAGTAGCTACTAGATGAAAGCATTTTCCCTTCCTCCCTCCCACCCTCCCTCCCTCCCTCCCTCCCTCCCTCCCTCCCTCCCTCCCTCCCTCCGTCCCTCCCTCCCTCCTTCCCTCCCTTCCTTCCTTTCCATAATCTGGCCTCCAAATTAAGGCTTTTGGACAGGTTAAAATCAGGTCAAAACTGCTGCTCCCACAGCCACATTATAATCCCCAAATACTATCATGTATTTACCTATATTCAATTATTTATCCCCTAGAAATATGGCTACTTATGCCAAGGGCAAGATTACACTTACCAGTACCTTGTTTGGCTCTACTGATGATTCCTAACAGGAATAATCTGATTTAATGTTTGAATATATGACTTACATCAAGCAGCTTGCTGACAGTTCACATTTGGATCTTAGACCATTTCCACAGGTATGTCTCAAGTATGACATGTCTTGATGTTGCTAGGCTTAATGAAATCCCTGTTAAATATTCATGAATCATTGAGCTGTCTCCTGGCCTCTTAATTATATTTTTTCTTAACTGGCCTAAGTATCAGGATGTCTGTTAAGAGCTTTGAAAAATGTTCTCTTCCTATGACATTGAGTTTTGCAGAGTAAAATGATGCATTGGGTGTTTCTTTTGATCTGTGTCTTTTCTATACATTACAAACAAGTTCCTAACTGCTGGGAAAATTAACTGGGAGACAGGAGAGGTACTCTTAAGGAATTAGAGATATTGTTAATTGCTAGAAAAGAGATATTCCATTCAAGTAAGACAAGCTGGAAATCAAATTTAATCTAAGAACTGAGCCAAAAACTTGGACTTCAACAATCTTGAGAATAAAGCATTGAGTACCAACTGTTTAAAATTAATTAGCTAACAGATATCTTTGGTTCATTAATGGTTCCAGAACAATCAATAAGATACCAGCATAAAGAAACTTTGTTCTGTAAAACTCATATCAAGGGAGCAAATAAAAGATAGATTCTCATGTTTAAATTAGATACATATTCACATATCATCCACATTGTGACTCAAAACTAAAAAGAAACAAAAAGCAAATCTGTAAGACCCAAACATTGTAGAAGAAATGATAGATAATATAACGTTTATCTATGGGCCCATAGAACTAAGTAGGACTAGTAAACGAGTAGAAAAGGCAGGGACAGGATATTCTAGATGGAAAGACTGACATAATGACTTTGACAGCTAAAAATTTGAGAAATATTTGGAATGTGGCATAATTGTGAGCCAATAGATATTAGTGAAAACAGAAAAAGAGTTCAGGTCAAATTTGCAGAAGAACATCATGACTAGAGTCTAGACTGATAGCCTTTTCACAAGGTATTAGACTTCTTCAATGGGGGCTCTTTAATCAAAACCATGGCTCTAATAGTAGCTGGGGGCAGTATGGACAAACTGGAGGGGAAGGAGAAACTTTGGTCTTTGCCAAAATCTAAAAGCTTTGTGAAATGGTGTTTTATTACAAACTATTTTTTGTTGAAAAGTATTGTATACAATATATTCTGAACACAGTTTCCCTTCCCCCAATTCCTTCTAGATCCTCCCCATGTCTCTACCCATTCAACTCTATACCCTTTACAAAACAGACAAATAAAAAATGATAAACAAACCAGAATAAAAAGAAAAGCAAAAGAAATACATACATGAAACCTATAGAAACACAAAATTTGAAGATACAATATAAAAGCAAAAGTTCAATAAGACAAAAAAAAGTTCAATCAAAGCAATTGAAGACAAAAGGGTCTACGAAAATACTATTGAGTTCCTTTTGTGTTGATCATCTATTGCTGAGCTTGGAGGCTACCCTTAAGTGTGGTTAATAAACCCAGTGAGACTCCATTTAGAGAAAACTAATTTTTCCTTTGCAAGTGGATGTCACTTGGAGATAACTTCTTGGTTAGGGATTGGAACCCATGTCCACTTCACCCTCTCATCACTGGGACCCTGTCTGACTTGTGCAGGCAGTGTGTATGCTACCACTATTTCTGTGACTTGTTATGTTTGTCAGTTCTAGTGTGTCTGGAAGATACTGTTTCCCTGAAAATGAAGGCAGAGTTTTTCTGTCCCCACTGCTTGGTCCCAAATAAACACACAAAAGCTTGTATTACTTACAGAATGCTCAGCCGATAGCTCAGGCTTATTACTAACTAGCTCTTACATTTAAATTAACCCATTTCTATTAATCTATGTATTGCCACATGATCCATGGCTTTGCTGGTTCTCTGGTATCTTGCTTCTTGGGCGGCTCACTTGCATCTCTCGACTCAGTCCTTCTTCATCCCAGTTAGATTGTCCTAACTTTATACTGCCTTGCTATTGGCCAAACAGCTTTATTATTAACCAATGAGAGCAATACATATTCACAGAGTACAGAAGGATCATCCCACAGCTTCCCTGGTGTCATCCATCCCCTCTGGCTCTTACAATCTTCCTGTCTACTCTTCTGCATAGCTCACTGAGCCCTAGTGAGAGGGGTTTGATGAAGACGTTACATTTAGGACTGAGTGCTCCAAAGTCTCCCATTCTCTGAGCTTTGTACAGTTGTGGGTCCCTCTGTCAGTTCCCATCTACTGCAAGAGGAGCTTCTTTGATAATGGCTGAATGAGGCACTGATCTGTCAGTATATCAAAATGACCACAGAAGTCATTTCATTGCTGTGTTGCTATATTCCTTTAGCAGAACAACAGTGTTTGGTTTCCCCCCAGGCACATAACTTATACAGTCTCAGGTTCTTGGCTACCTGAGCAGTGCCAGGCATGGATGCCTGAAGATCAGAGAGACAAAGGAAGAAGCCACAGCTACCACCTCTTACCTCACCAACTCCTCAGCCTGAAAAAGCCCCTAGTTCATGTCTCCTCACACCTTCTGTACCTTTCTCTGCCCAGCCATCACTTCCTGGGATTAAAGGCATGTATGCTTCACAAGCAAAGGCATAAGGTCTCAAGTGCTGGGATTAAAGATGTGTGCTACCACTGTCCGGCTCTGTTTCTTGCCTAGACTGAACCAATCTCATGTAGTCCAGGGTGGCTTTGAACTCACCGAGATCCAGATGGATCTCTGCCTCCAGAGTGCTAGGATTAAAGGCATGTGCAACCACTGCCTGGCCCCTATGTTAAATCTAATGGCTTGTTCTGTTCTCTGATCTTCAGGCAAATTTTATTAGGGTCCACACTATATCACCGCACATGGGGTTCAGCTTTAAATCTAATCAGAGAGTGACTGGTGACTTCCACAACATCTGTGTCACTGCTGTGCCAGCACGCTCTGCAGACAGGTCACTGCTGTGGACTGCACTGTTTGGAGCTGAATCTGCGGTTACCTTTTTCCTCTGATAGCATGCGGACTATTCCGTGAAGGTATTCCAGAACCATGAGCTCTCTTCAGTCGGGGTGCTCAACCTTCTCATGGTCAGTAAGGTATGTAAGTGTTGCTTTCAGCAATAAGGCCTTACCTTAGCTGATTAATTTCCCCAGTAGATCTAAACGCAGCCTTTAACCATACAGAAGTGTACAGCTGGAATATTCAGTGCTCTTGGCAGAACAGAATATACTCATTTAGTTTATCTTTTGTTCCACCTGGATTAAAATGATTAGTGCTCCATTTAGCCTGAGCTTCATGAATGGTCTACCTTATTTACATTTACACCGAAGGCCTATTTGGCTTGCTATGATCTAAATTCTATACTTTCCTCAGGGGAAAAAGCATGTTGATAGTTTAAATACATTGTTCACAGCACTGAGCATAGACTCTAATAAATAGAAGCTGCAGAACAAATACTTTTGGTTATTTAAATTTCCTAAAATCATTGCATTTATTTTATACCATAGTATACCTTCACATATAATAAGAGTTATGTAGGTGTAGGTCTATAAAATTACTTTTTAATAAAAAAATAAAAGATAGTCTACTTTGACCAGCAGGGGGGAAATGAGTTTTTTTTCCTACTAATCTTCAATTCTAGATTGGTAACAAGTTTTATAATGAGACTGAAGGTAAGAATAAGCCTGCAAATGCAAATGTAATATGGAAGGTTGCTGACTGACATGTGAAGCTTTTGAATTTTGAAAGAATTTGCTTGTCTTTTCCATTTACAGTTTTTCAATTAAATAATAAAATGTTTTCTTGGATTGTGATGTGTTAAAAAGGATGATTTCCAACATCTCCACGGGTGTGTGTGTGTGTGTGTGTGTGTGTGTGTGTGTGTGTGTGTGTTTGTCTTCACATCTAAGTTCAGATTTTGCTATACTAGTACATCTTGGAGAATTACCCTCACAGAGGGGATGGCACACTTGATGGGAAAAAGCATAGTAGAAACTGATGGCCAGTCCCTGTCTGACATCAAAGGTGGAATTTTTTAATCTCATCTTCAGGAGTCTGTCTCTTGGGAAAAAGGAAAAGAAAATGCAATCAGAATTTACTGTGGTATTCTATAGCACAGTAGAGTAACTGTAGACTACAATAGCTTATGATGAATTTCAAAATAACCTGAAGGGCCCCAAAGCTCTCAACACATAGGAATGATTATATTTGTCAGGATGCAGATACATATTACAAAATACTGGTCATCCAGATGACTATAAATAAGCTTACAGTAGTTACTTAGCTCATCTCCAGTATGAACTAAAATTTAAATATTCTTCTAGATTTTTGTGGATCACTGATTTACAAAATACTGCTTTAACAGATTCTGTGCTTCCATTTGAACTATTCAATGTTCTTAGTTCCCTTATGGTTCTAGTGTCACATAAACATTTACATTGTTCTTGGCCTCTTATTGTTTGTTTTGTGTGTTTGTGTATGCATGTGCATGCTGTGGCATACATGTGGAGCTTAGAAGACAACTAGCAACTGGTTCTCTTCATCCATCATGTGGGTTCTGGGGATTGAACTCAAGTGGTTAGTTAGACACAGAGGTGTAGCTGAAGTTTTCCTGTGTCCTGCCTGGCCCACAATCAGGACAAATCTCTCTCACCTGCCAATCCTGCTGCCACTTGGACCCAAATAAACACACACAGGCTTATATTCTTTTTAAACTATGGCATGGAAGGCTTCTTGCTAGCTAGATCTTATATCTTAAATTAACCTATTTCTATAAATCTATAAGTTGCCACATGGCCGTGGTTTACTGCTCTGCTGACATGTTATTCCTTCAGTGGCGGCTGGCATCTGCTTTGCTCTGTCTTTCTCCTTCCTCTCTGTTTGGATTTTCCACCTGCCTCTAAACTGTCTTGCCATAGGCCAAACAGCTTTATTTATCAACCAATCAGAGCAACATATTTTCACAGCCTACAGAAAGACATTTCCCTATCATGGAGGCAAGTGACTTTATTCACTGAGCTATCACACCAGACCTGAATTTCTTTCTGATTCAGTCTTCTGGATCAACAACTAGAAAACAGCCCCCAGAATCGTATCCACAAACACATGTACTGATACTCTCAAGACCAAATTCCCAAGTTACGTTCTTCCTGAAACTTCTTGAAATTACTTGGAAGAAAAATGGTCACCCTCTAGGCTTCAATTCTCTTTCCTCGGGGCCAACAACCTACATCAGGATCAATTAACTGGTGTATGAGTTGTTAGAATATGGGCCATAACAGCATAGAAGTTCTCACACCTTCTTCTTGAAACCAGGAGAAATGAGGAAGACATGAAAAAATTAATGTAACCAAGACAGTTTGTGTTAGATCATACGTTCCAGAATAAGACATTTGTACATTTTTAAAGGGTGAAAGACAAGCAGGTTATAGGGAAGGATACAAGTTTGCTTATATATTTGCTTTGGAGATGATATAAAATAATTTGGTTTGTATTTTAGAAAAGTAAAGCTGAGACATTTTTTCTGATCCATGGGTAGCCAACTAGTATTATCACTTTGTGACCATTATAAGCACAACCTAGTATTTTCTACATTATAAATATGTGATTGAAATACTTTCCACAGAGGGGTAATCATCCCAGTCTTGCTGTGGGATATCTTTCTGAATGCTGTGAATATGTGTTGCTCTGATTGGTTGATAAATAAAGCTCCATTGGCCTATGGCAAGGCAGCTTAGAGGCAGGTGGGAAATCCAAGCAGAGGTACAGAGAGAAGAAAGGAGAGGAGAGACAGACTCCAGCTGCTGCCACAGAAGGAACAGGAAGATGCCATCAGACTGGCAATGCCATGGCCACGTGGCAACTTATAGATTAATAGAAATGGGTTAAGTTGTAAGAGGTAGCTAGCAAGAAGCCTGCCATAGGCCATGCAATTGGAAATTAATATTAAGTCTCTGAATGATTATTTTATAAGTGGCTGTGGGACTGCAGGTGAGAGAGATTTGTCCCGACCAAGGACTGGGAGGGACACAGGAAATCTTCTGGCTACATAGTCTGTAAGAATTTCACCATGAGCCTTTTTCTCTCTGAAAATGACAAATAACCTACATATATCTTATAAACATCCGTGTGAGAATGATGGAAATGATAAGTGAGGAGGGTGCACTGTAAGGAAGGCCATATAGAAAGCCAAATGAAAAACGGGAGTGGTGACCCTTCCCACTCCTTGGTGCTTTCTAGTGATTGAAACGTGTGATCTCAGGCTGAGTGGCTTATTCTTGCTTCTAACAATAGATCTTGTGCAGCAGAACTCAAATCGTCTTCACTTCATCTTTAGAAAATAAGGGATGGTGGAGATAACAGAAAAGGAGAAAGGTCAATTATGCATTTGCTTTTGTGTTTTCTATGTTACGGGAGAAAAATGCTAACAATCCACAATTACCTTAAAAACATTTTCATGTTCACAGAGAAATTATTTTCTTTGTTTGAACTTCATTTGGACTATTTCTAGAACTAGCATGTTACCAGCACCGATATGATTATATAAGCTTAACTCAAACAATGGGCCAGGAGGGAAGTCTGACTAGTTTATGGGAATGGAGTAACTTCAGTCTCACTACTATCGAAATACCCATTCCAGTTGTCCTTTGTTGTAACAAGCTTGTCTGTTTATTGTAGGGTAGTTAGCAGCACTCTTGACTGCTAATTTTTACATGCCACTGTCACACCTCCCTTCTCAATGAATGATGACAGTCAAAAGAATTTCCAGACATAACCAGATATCCCAAAGAACAAAATGCTCCATGACTGAGAACCTGTATGTTTTACATGTCTCCTTCAGAGGGAGATTTCACCTAGAACTGAGAAGCCTAGAAATGCTTCAGAAGACATCATCTGGAAAACTGACTACATTAGAACAGGGACCTTCTGCCTTCTACACTGAATGCCTTCTACACTGCTTTCCCTGAGTACTTGCAACAATACTCAGTAGTTACCCCCTGAATAAATGAGCAACACATCTCAAGATGTCAGGGATCACACACAAATACAAAGTTGTTGGCAAGGCTGTTACTGCCACATATAAATACCTTGAAGAAAATCTGATGCTGAATCTGGGTGTGATGGCTTATATCTGTCATCCTAACTACTCAGGTGACTTATGAAGGAGAATCTTCAGTTCAAGGCCTGCCTAGGCTAAATAGGGAGTTCAAAGCCATATTTAGAACTTAGTGATGCCTTATTTCAAAATCAAATTTCAAAAGGCTATGGATTTGGATTGTACTTCTGTGATGAAGCACTCACCTTATACATACAGGGCCTGTGATTCAAGCCTCAACTTACACTACAACACACACACACACACATACATACATACATACATACATACATACACACACACACACACACCAATTATGCACAGAGACAAACTAATTAGAAGTTTAAATTGATAAAAGCATCTTCAGGCAAAGTTTCAAGAGTAAAGTTTAAGTAATCTTATATTGAAAAGTTAGGCAATGTCCATTAATCTTCAAATACCCATAGACTGCTAAAGAATAGGGTAAATCACTAGTTTCTCTTCCTTGACCCTAAAGGATCTGGCACTCTACTCAGACAATGATTGACAAATATGTACAGGGATAAAAGAAACTCAATGAGTTTCTTTACTTATAAAGGCTCTCCCACATACAGTCCTTACACCATTCCAGCATTAGTAATAAATTAAGGGAAATAGGATGTTCAAAACACAGTACTTTAAAAAATAATCGGCCTTTTGGAAATTTTTTTGTTCTTTTGCTTGTTTATTTAGAGACAGGATCTTTGCTACAACACAAGCTGACTTTGAAACTGTAATCCTTTGTGCTACCCTCCCAACTTCTGGGATTGCAAGTGTGTGTCACCATCTCTGACTTAATTTTTTTGTTGAAAAAAAATCAAGTTCTCTGGCCCTATGACTTAGATTGCTGTCTATGTGAATTATTATGATACCACTGAAGTAAAGGTTAAAGTAACGTATAAAGCTGCCATGGGGTACATCTGGTATTCACATATATTTATAGACATGAAGGCTTTTTGTAATTTTCTTCTTTGTAAAGAAAAAAAACATAACAGTTTAAAATGAACTACTTCTTTCTTGGAAGTTGTTTCCAATCTTGAATTTCTCAATTAATTGCATACATTTCCTTTAGATGAATGTCCTTCTAATAGTTTGGAATGAATGTTGTAGTTCAAAAGTACATGTAGTTCAGTTCTAATGCATAGTTTTAGATATTGTAAATTATGGTATTATACTCTTCTAAGCAACAACACTGAATCAGATAAACTATGAAGTATCCAGAATAAATTCTAACATGAGATTGGTGTTATAAAACCAAAGTTTATTAGTATATCTAGCTAATATTTGTAGGTGCCCCTATCTGGGCCAATTTATGTTTATATGCTCAGAAGGCATCATGAACAAAGAAGACAATAATTCTTGCCTCCTTTTGCCAAAATTCTAAACTAAAGCAAAAAGCTTGCAACCAGATTACAAAGTACAGAATGGGGATGGAGGACACAAGCTTGAAAAGCCTCACTGTGGGTAGACAGGGAAACTGTAAGATGGCCTAGGAAAATATGCTGGAGCATTGGGTGTCTTAGAAGAGATACAGCTGTGAACTGATTTTTACATGATTCTTCAGACAGAACACATTTGGGGATTCAGAGGGCATTAGTGCTAAGGTGAGATGATGCATGGCATGCATAAGTATAACAAGAAGGCTATAAGGCTGGAGCAGAAACAGGAAAGCAAAAGATGTTGGGGATAAAACCACACAGGGATGATTCAGGGGAAGGTTGATCATTTAGAGACAAGTAGGACACTGGAAAGCATTTGATTTTTCTTTGAAGCAAAATCTGGAAGTCAATGAATAGCTTTGAGCAGAGTAACTTAATTTAAATAAAGAAGTAATTTATCTGTATGTTTCTGTGTTGAAGAAAGAGGATTGTGTGTGTGTGTGTGTGTGTGTGTGTGTGTGTGTGTGTGTACACAGAGTCAAGAAGACCAGTTAGGTTTTATAGTGATCCAACTGATAGGTGATGTAGGAATTTTGTTTTATGATGGGAATCTTTGATTTTCTTCTGTGGTAGTGGAGAAAAAAATGAATAAAGACTTCGTCTTTAGAGAAAGGTTGCTTGGTTCTGATGGCTGAGTGTGATGAATTTGTGTTTTCCTGGGAGGGAGAATCATTTGAAAAGCGGTCCCTTTCAGTTGTGCCTGGATGATGAATCACACAGCACATCTTACATGCCTGGGTGCTACTATTTCCAAGTTAGGAAACACAAAGATAAATAAAAGAATAAGCAATTTCTCCAATTTTTCCATACACTTCAGTGTGATAGGTAAAACAAATACACATTTCACAGAAAAGGAGATGTATTAGTTTTCCCATTCCTGGTACCAATTTCCATATTACTTTACTGTTGCTGTGATAAAATATCATAAGATCAACTTAAGAGAGACAGGTTTTATTACGGTTTCTGAATCCTGAAGAATAAAGTCAATCATGGCAGGAAAAGCATGGCAACCTGAGCAGGAAGCTAGCTGACCATATTTTTACCATCACACCGGAAGTAGAGAGGGAGAAACACAAAGAATAAAGCTGGAAAAGCTCAAAGCCTGCCCCCAGTAACACACTTCCACCATTGATGTTCCAGCTCCTAAAGATTTCATAACTTCTCCTAACAGCGAACTGGAACCAAGTGTTCTTAAATATATGAGCCTATGGGATAATTTCTCACTCATACAATCATAGGAAACAAACTGAGACTTGAACATTTTCCTCATGGATACACAACCAATAAGGGTGGGCTGGTTGAAACAGTGATACCCTGACTCCAGGGCCTTATAAATTTCTGCCTGTCATTCAAAATACTTAAATGCAAATGATTAGAAACTGTTTAGTTTAGGAGTGTTGCCTCCTTTGTTTTGCAAACAAAGATCAAGAGAGGTAAACAGTATCATAGAACTCTATGTGTCTCCTCTATTTATAAAGAAACACAGATTTCTTCAGAAAATCTTGGGAGATTTGGGAGAAGGGTCCCAAAAGCCTGGCTGAGAAACAGAGCAGGTAAGTCTTTAGATCCACAAGTCAGAGTTTTGGGCAGTGTCTGGAGGATGAGTGGATTGCCACCTGTACTTAAGTGAATGCAATATTAGCAGTTCCCAGGATGGGTGCCTTCATTAATCACCACTCATAGACTGAGCCCCTACCAAAATGCAAAAACACCTTATGTACAATTTTTACCTTCAGTTTGTTAGCTCCTATTGTATAGCAGACACTTTTGAAGGTGTTAGGGATAAAAATAAAGTCACATTAGTAACCTATCTCTAAATGTTTCTGGAAATATTTTCTCATGTATATTTTTAATAAAATTTTTGGAAGAAGTATGATTTCTTGAGTTTACTTTTTCTTCTGTCTTGTGCAGCATGGCAGAGAACAGGCACTAGGGGTTTTGTTTTTGTTTTGTTTTGTTTGCTAATAACATGCCTTCTAATATCCTTTGTTAGGAATATGACTTATATGGGAAGTGTACAAACAACACACAGTATGACTACTATTTGCCCTGGCAAAGCACAATAGGATTCAAAATGTTTAACCCACTGAAGGACATGACTGTCACTGCCCAGTTCCTGATAATACATTTCCATCTAGATTCTTCCACCTGAGCTTCTCAATGCCTACTGTCATCAATAACATTTGAAAGCAATGACATCTGGAAAGGAAAAGCCATAGAGACATCAATTAACACACACAGGAGAGTTAATGAAAATATAGTGTCACAGAAACCAAAAATTAGAGTGCACAAAGATTTGTGTTAGAATTTGACTTCATCTAAAAAGCAATTTCCTTTTTACTTTCATTTACTACCCTTGAAATTTGCCAAAATTTCAGGGGTCTAGGTCAGGAGTCTGGGTGTTAACTGATTACTTGGTTCAGTTTCAGACTCACTCATAAAGTATCTATTATGATCTAAGAACTTCTGCACACATTCCAACTATTCCCCTCAAACCATGCTTTACATGAAAGGATGCTTAAAATTTCCATAGTCAACTCCATTTATGCATCCTACTTTTCTACCTGAAATTGACAAGATAATCAAAATCTGCTGAGATTATATGAAATAAGACACCATGTCTTGCCACAGTCTTGTTACAGCATATGAGCCATGTGTCCCTCAATTTCATTAGTGACTGCCTTTCCAGTGTCCATCAGGTGATCCCGTAGCCTTACAGGTGGCAATAAGAAAGATCAAGCTGGCAATGGGCAAAGTATTGCTATTATTACACTGAAGACCGTTTAACCAGATGACTAATCATTAAAAGTACACCAGTGCCAATAGCATGCAACAGAAAGCATTTATATAATTTCTCTTAGCTTCTCTCTTTTTGAGAAAGGAACACAAGTACTAATATTTCCTTATTTTTCACAACTGAAAAATTTCAAGTTTCTTTAATAACAAGACGAGGAACCAATAACTTAATTGGAATTATCTATAAATACCCTACTAGAAGACTGGAAGAAAATGTCCCTGTTCCCTTTAAAGTGTAATATCTTTATATATTGGGCATTGAACTATGATATAATAGTAACTTTCTTTGCCTAACCCCTACCCCAAAAATTAAGGTTTCTGGGAGTTTAGTGAACATTACAGTTTCCAGTTGAACCATATGAAGGATGACAATCTCTTCATGTTTATTTGTGGGAAAAGGCTACAGAAGTTATGCTTGACTCTAAGCAGAACATCCCTACTATCTCCTTTCAAATTACCAGTATTAGCTATCAAAAGATGGAAAATTTATTTTCTAATCCAATTTTAGTCTCCCAGAGTATTAAAAGAAAAGTTTTTCTTTTCTTTGCTTAGCCACTCAGAATGAAAGCTGCATTACATTTTGACGCTATGCATAACCAGTGTTCTTGAAGAACCAGCTTAGAAAAATAGAACACTAAAGATCCTCTTTCTACTAAGGGCAATTATGCATTTACTATCAACTAAAATGAGTAGGTCTCTGACACTTGTGCCTGATTTAGGGACTCTTTTCCTGCTCTTGGGTAGCTTTGTCCAACTTCAAAATGATGGTTTCTGCTTTATGTTATTAAATTTTATTTTGTCATGTTTGGCTGTTATCTCTTTGAAGCCTGTTGGGGTGGGGGGGGGGGGAGGGCAAGTGGGGAGGAAATGGGAGGAGTAGAGGGAGGGGAAACTGTAATCAGGATGTATTATGTGAGAAAAGAATCTGTTTTCAATAAAAGTGAGGGGAAAGAACATGTAAATGACACAAAGCAAAGAAACACAGCTACAGGTACTGGGGATGCAGCTTAGTGGCAGAGTGCTTACCCAGCACATCCAAGGCCTTCGCATCCATTCCTACCACCTCTCTAATTTATAGGACAATGTCTCATGGGCAAGAAAAGGGGTAATATTGGATAGTTACTAGTATAGTACTAGGAGACTAACTTGTATTTAGATAAATATGCATTTTAAAATAAAGGATGTTATTTCACATTAAGAAAAAAAACTTATCAATGAGATCTTGGAAACCTTGTACCAGGCACATAGACCACATGGACCCAGGCCCCCAGTAAGAGACTCCTTCCCTCTCTTTGTACCACAACCTCTGAGCATGTGTGTGAAGGAGAGATAAGGAGCTCTAGAGAGGGGTATGGGGGGTTAATCAGGAAGGGGGATGTGAGCACAGTACAGAGGAAGAGGGAGGAAAGAGAGATAATAACACTAGGGATATTTGAAAAATACCTAAGAAAACATTATTTTATGTTTATTTTAAATGTATAATACATTACAGATATATGTAATACATTGTCTGTGTATGTGTGTGTGTGTGTGTGTGCGCGCGCTCATGTGTGTGTGGGAGTAGGTGGGTGTAATTTACATGAAACTACACATTACTTGTAGCAATAATGCTTCTTCCAAGTACCATAGACTATCTAACAAAAACCTCTGTTCCAGGCATGGGAAATGTCCCTTATAGTTGTTAGCCAAGGTAATCTAAGAAACTCCCAAAATAATATACGTTATTATCTTTGCCTTTGGTTGCCTCAAAGAATTTGAAGATACTACCCTCTTGGTAAAGACTTCACATACTTTAAATATAGAACTTGGAAGAATTAAGAGGTAACTAACCTACAAGTCTTCTCACTAAGAACTAATTCTCATAGTATCTGTCAATCAATCAATAGTCCTACCTAGTTGTATACTAAAATAAAGACCAGCACAGCAAAATACCCCCAAAAGTGTAATAGTAGCACTTAGATCTTGGAAGAAAACAACAGTCATCTCATTGGACATAAGACCTGTGAAATAGGAAAGAATCCATGCCTGCTTCTATAAACCCAGCAAACTACCCATGACTGGCAAGTTCATTGACCCTAGAAAAGAACCTACTATTTCCACTTTCCTAAACCAGTATAATTTCTAACTGCATTCTAAATACTTATCCTTATACCCACAGATAAATGTAGCTCTCATTCCTCATCAAAGACTTTTATTTTTGCAGCGTGTGGAGACCAATACAGAAATCTACAACTGCTCAAAATATAGGGAACAAATGACCATGAGCTGTCCAATACCAACTGATACATCTATAACAAAACCCTTATACCTAAGGCTCAGGGAACATCAAATAAAGAGGGATGGAAACATTTTAAGAGCCAGAGGAAGGATGTTTATAGTGAAATGATATCTTCTATATATGACGAGGAAGCCATACCCATGGAATCTAAAAAATATGACCACCTAAAAAAAGACTCACACAGTAACAATATGCCAATATGGGTGAAGAAAATCTCAAAAGCCCTACCCCTAGATGATGCACTCTAGGCAAGTAATGGATGCTGAGAGAGGAAGAATCAGTATTCTGCAAGAATGAACCCCCTGATGTTATTCATTCTCAAGTGGTCAACACAAAACACATATACATAAAAGAACACCACTTTGTATCAAGAATCTGACAGGAAGTATGGGTGTGTGGTGTTTTGAATGAGAATGGTCCATTTTGTGGAACTCTCTGGGAAGGATTAGGAGGTATGGTCTTGTTAAAGGATGTGTGTTAGTGGGGTGGGCTTTTAGGTTTCAAAAGCCTGTGTCATTCCTACTTAGCTATCTCTCTGCCTCCTGTTTTTAGATAAGGATGTAAACTCTAAGCTTAAAAATTAAGTGCTTTCTTTTATAAGTTGTCTTGGTCATGGCATTTTGTCACAGCAATTGAAAAGTGACTAAGACAGGGCATGGAAGGAGTTTGTGGGCAAGAGGAAGTAATTGAAATAATATACAGCTGCATGGAATTCTTAAGAAAATTAAAATTTTAAAATAAAAACATACTCATTAGTAAGCTGACAGCCATTGTTCTGAGTAAATTAGGATGCCAAGAATTGATTAATAAGGTGGCATGGAAGTATCACCCAAACTGCTAGAGTAGAAAGGAATCTTAGTAAAACTCAAAGTCTATAAATATCCTGAAGCAGGTGCATCAATAGACTACACAGCCTGAGGAAACCTGTAGGACAGAAATCACATCACTAAATTATCCACATGAAAAGGTGTAAGCAAACAGAGTTTTAGGAGTTGTAGGGAACTGTGAGACAGAAGAATAAATGAGCAATTGGAGCTCTGCTGGTACAAGAGATGTCAGCGAGTGAAAAAGATAGAGTGCATGCTAGTATTGCAGGGGACCTAAATCCAGAACTTAGCCCCCCTGTAAGGTGGCTCACAACTTCCTGTAACTCCAGCACCAGGGCATCCAACTTCCTCTTCTAGGTTTCTGGCACCCTTACACTCCATACGTATTCACACAGACATACACCGTGAATGCAATTAAAAATAAAATAAACCTTAGCTTTCTGTATAAGTAGCTTTTAAGATTCATTTTTTAAATGAATAAGACAAAGAAAAGGTAACACAGAAAAATATAAATGATGATAAATTATATGTAATATTGTCCTAGAGGTTCCAGACATGCAGAATTATATTAAAATAATGCCATATATATATAAAATTAAGCCAAGAAGCTAAGCAATTAAGAAGAAATGGATAAATTCCTTAAAAGGTACAATGCACAATATATTCTAGGAATCTGAATGTGAAGGAATGTGTTCTGGTATATTTTATGAGTTCAGCATTACGCTGGCATCAAGCCTGGACAAGGTAGTTTAAGAAGAGAAAACTACAGGCACACACCCTCCCGAACAGAAATACAAGATTCCTTAGCAAATTATGAGCAAGTTGGTTGGATCTGAAAAAAATGATATTCCACCATGATCAAGGAGGGTTTGTCCTAAGTATGCAAAATTATTAAAAAATTAATTATGTTTACATGTTAACAAGGGTAAAAATAAATCTGTTAAATGGCTAAAGCAAAACATTTATAAAACTCAACATCCATTTGTGACTAATAAAAATGTAAATTCTTGGTAAACCAGAAATGGAAGGAAAATTACCAAATCTAGTAAAAAGCATTTTGAAAAACCTATGGATAACATGATGTTTAACCATAAATTGCTGAGCAGCCTCTTCTTACAGCATTAAAACAAAAATCAAAACGGACCACTTTAGACGTTCACTGTGTTGCATATCCTAATCCATATGAAACATCAGGTCACAGGGAAGCCAGCAAAAGGTGGAGAGATGTACACTGCCTTAGTTGTGAACAGCATGACTGGTTATGCACAGAGCAACCCCAACACACACACACACACACACACACACACACACACACACACACGCACAGAGAGAGAGAGAGAGAGACAGAGACAGAGAGAGACAGAGACAGAGAGAGACAGAGAGAGACAGAGAGATAGAGATATAGACAGAGACAGAGAACATGGAGCATAGTAAATGACTTTGAAAAGGTTTCAAGCCAATAAACAAAACCAATGTCATTGCTTTAGATGTACAAAGAAAAACTGGAACTTGAAAATGTATGAATAATGCAAATTTCAAGGCATCTAAACCCACCAAATACTTAAGGACTAATCTAACAAAAGATGTCCAAAATTCCAATAATAAAACTGTGAAAATAAATAAAAACTGCACAAATGAAGAGGGCTTAGGATACAGAAAAGTTGGTACTGATGTCAGTTTTTCCTTAAATCCACATCATCAATGTCCCAATCCAAATCCCAGTGCATGGTTTTTGTGTGACAAACTGATTCTAAAGTAACAATAATAAAATAAAATGCAACAATAGTAGAATAGCAACTACAAGCTTTAAAATATAGAGACTAACATCAGCTCTTATTAACACATTTAAAATACATCCATCAACAGAAGCAATAGAATAAAACTGAGAGCCCAGAAATAGACCAACATGCTTTATCAGTGATCAATGATGTATGACAAATGTTCCAAAGCTGTTCAGCAGAAAGAGGGAAAATTTTGCAACAAGTTCTTCTAAAACAAATAGGTATCCACAGTTAATGGTATGATCCTTGGCCCCTTTACAATCAATACACAAAAACTAACCCATCATAGATCTTAGACTAATGGCAGAATTCTGTAAAAATTACAAAAGAAAACAGACTACAATGTTAGTGATCTCAAGCTCAGCATTGATTTCTTAAGTGTGATTTATGAAAAATTACAATTTACTAAGCAAAATCAGTAAGCTATGTTTTACCAAATTTCTTTTAAAGGATTTTGTTTTTCAGGAGACAATGCTAAGAAGATAAAAAGACAAAACATAGAAAACCTATATTAAGAAACATAACCTATAAATTTTCTATTTATCTGAATTTTAAAAGAAATTATGTATTTTTAGGTGTGAGAGAGACAGAGATGAAGACAGAGATAAACCAGTCATCAAAAAAAAAATGGGCTGGGCCATTACCCTGAACTTTCCAAACATAGTATTACAGAATGGTACTTATTCATAATCATGGAAGTAGATTTAATATCACAATGAATTATATATACTTACCAGGATGGTTATAATTAAAAACTAACAGTTAATATATCCAATGTACAAATTAGAACCCTATACAACATAAATACATATCCAAAAAGGTTTTAGTCTCCTTGCCAATCACCCAGTAATATTTCCAGAAGGTACACAGATATTCCCCAAAAGCATGTACACATTTTCAATTAATATGAAACTTACAATAGCTTTGTGGTAGCTTTAATCTGAACACAGCCTAGCTGTAGGTGCAAATGCACAGTGGCATACTTATAGAATACAAATGACACGGTACTGGGGAAGAAGGAGCTGTTGATGGGTGATGGATGATTTCACTAATACACACCGAGCAAGGGGCAGCCCAGAGTGGCACAGTGCACAGTTCCATTCCTATGAAGTTTAGCCACAGGCCAAAATAACGGATGATGAGAGAAGAGAGAGTGGGATCTGCTTTTGCTGGACAGAAGCTGGATGGAGTCAGTGCACAGTGCGTTGCCTAGGGTGCTCTCAATGTTCCATTTCTTCTGGGAGTGGGTGGCAGTGGCAGGAATGGGTTCATTGAATACTCAGTCTAGCCGTTTCCCATTATTATACTTTCTTGCACACATGTCCTGCCTGGCAAAGCCTGACCTTCTTTTAGGGAATGTCAGGGCAGCTGGGGGAAGGAGAAAACAAAGGCATCCATTTGGTTTCTTCCACCCCAGGAAAGAGAGATGCTGGAATATAGATTTAGGAGCACTGTACTTCAATCCTTGGAAGCATGTTGAGAATTTCTTTCCCAGAAGTTAAAGTGTGTGCTGGTGTCAACAGCACACTTGTTTGGCTGGTTCACATTTCCTACTCTGAGAAAATAATAATAATAACTAAGGAGAATGGGAGGTCCAAAATCTGTCCCTAGTCTGATTATTCATATTGTCAGCATGATCCTACATAGAAGATCTCTGACAACCCTTGTATTCTGCCCACCCTAGAGAGTTCTCTTCGGGCTCTTGAAAGATCCAATTTACTTTCTTATTTTCTCCTCCTATTCCCACTCCAAGTTCCTGCAAGAAGTCTTCATATCCTTCCTTGCTATTGTTTTACTTTTGTAGGAGACAGTTCTTCCTTTTGCTAAAACATTCTATCAGTGTTTAAAAATTAAGCAGATCTTATTAAAATAAAGCTTGTGAAGATTGACATGTACAAAGCTATAAATATTTAGAGTGCGTAAACCTGAGAAACCTGGACATACATACCTATGAAAGTATTTTAACACACCACAATCCTATGCATTACCTAATATTCTTTCTCACCATCTTTATTCATTATACTTTTAAAGTAGCAAGAACATAACAAAAATCTGCCTCCTGGAAAAATTGTAACTGGAGGCATTCTATCATATTGTAGGTCTCTAGAGGCCATTCCTCTTACATAGTTGAAACTGTGCATCCATGACTCATATGTCTCCATTTCCTTCTGCCCTATAGTCCTTGGCAACCACCATTCTACTCTCTGCTTCTAGGAGTTTGCTTTTATATTTTTCCTGTGAGTGGCATTAAGGTAAAGCCCATCCTTTTGTGAAATTACCATTATAAAAAAAAGGTTTGGGTATTATTGTCTGTTTTACAGAAGAGAGGAAGCAAGAGGTTGAAACCAGCTTATGGAATTTTTTTTTTTTTGGTTATAGTTGATCAACCTGGTAATGCTACATGTCCTCTACCTGTTGTTCTGTGAGTGGAGACCAAGTTCAATAATAAGAACATCTCTGGATAGAAGATGCCTTTTCTCGTCTTTCTCCATCCTGGCCTCATCTTTTCTCCTTCTAGTTTGATTTCCTTCCTCCCGGCTTGCCAAGGAAACTAATGTCTAATTCAGACTCTCATATACCTCTGAGTAAATCAAGGAATTGAATGACCAAAAAAAAAAAAAATAAATTCGAGCAAGTGTCATGTTTGCAGGCTATTCATCTGATTTTGAGGTGAGGCCTGGGGTCCTGTAATAAAGATGTGAAGGATATGCTTTATTCATAACTGAATTAGAGAAGAAGAGATTCAATTCAATTATCTGAAGAATCCATTAGCTGATTAATGGTTTCATCAGGGTTCCCAGAAAAGTTTGGCTTGAATGTTTTTGTAGACTCTGGTTCAGTTTAGAAGAGACCACAGGAGAGGAGCGACCTGGCGAAATGTATGTTGTAATCAGAATGTATCATTCTGTGGTGAGTCAACATCCCAGAGTCATAAATTGTAGTCATAAATTGTCTTCCTTGAGCAACAAGGTATCTCAAAAATGTAAGTCTGAAGGACTGAATTCCCAAAGAATTTCTGTAAGTTATATGCTTCGAGAATAAGGAAGTGATTGGTGGATGAAGGTCCACGAAGATGGAAGCTTTCACATCATAAACCCAGTACAAGTTTATACATGCTGTTTATTACAGGTTCAAATCATAGTTCATACCTAAAGATGCCATTTGCAACCCTCTGGAGCATGCAGCCATTTTCCTTTGCTGTCCTTTTTCCTGGTTGCTGTCTGTCTGCCTCCATTAGAATGAGAGTTCATTCAGCTGTATCAGTAGGAACCCAGCTTTCCTTGAGTCTCAGCAACTTCCAATAGGATCCAGCAGACATGAGTTATTTAATGCTTACTTCAATGTCTAACATGCCAACTAATTACTGAACATGCTCATGGTGATGCCTGTAAATGTGCTTTTGGTTTGTTTGTTTGTTTTGTTTTTTGAGACAGGGTTTCTCTGTGTAGTTTTGGTGCTTGTCCTGGATCTTGCTCAGTAGCCCAGGCTGCCCTCAAACTCACAGAGATCCGCCTGGCTCTGCCCCCCAAGTGCTGGGATTAAAGGTGTGCACCACCACCGCCCGGCCTGTAAATGTGCATTTTAAAGGCCCAAAAGGGAGCTCATCAGGTGAAGGCACTTGCTGTCAAGCCTGAAAACCCAAGTTAAATCCCTGGAATCCACAAAATTTCCCTCTGACCTTCATACTGAGTTCTGAGTTTCTATGAAGGGACAGTGTCACACTTCGGGAATGTTTTGGTTTGTTACTTTTGAGATGTACACTTTGGATACCTGAAGTTCTAAGGCAAAGAATTAAAGTAAACTAAAATTCTTAGTCCCTTCCCTACTATCCACTGTTCTTGGAGACTCCTCAGATGGCCCCCATGTTTCCTAATTGAGTATGTACCAAGTAAACTTTCCACACACCTGTTCACACTGTATATTGCTTTGTCATTAATCTTTTTCAAATTATTAGAATACTTTAACAGTCATCTGTTTGTGTTATCATCATCCCAGGTACTACACAAACCATTATCACCTCTTTCTATGTGACAGATACGGGCATTGTGATAGATGCCAGGATGATCCACACTGTGGGAGCTAAAATAAGGACCTTCTAAAATAGCAGTTCTCAATCTGTGGGTCACAACCCCTTTGGGGCATTGAATAACGCTTTCACATGAGTGACCAAAGACAATCTACATATCAGATGTTTACATTATGATTCATATCAGTAGCAAAATTATAGCTATGAAGTAGCAGCAAACAATTTTATGGCTGGGGGGGTCACCACAACAGGATTATTAATTAAATATTAAGGGGTTGCAGAACTAGGAAGG
>CABHPH010160170.1:25369-39948 GCA_902168325.1 Peromyscus nudipes | reverse complement strand
ACCCGTGCCTGAAACTGCCTGGAGGGACAGAAACCAGTGGCTTGATAGCCCAGAGATCTAGGATAGAACCAAACACAACTGAAAAAGAGAGAGAGAAAAAAAAGTTAATGGAATGATACCTAATGACACTCTAATACACCGGTAGAGTGGAGTCTAGGATAGTCATCATGAGAGGCTTCATCCAACAAATGATAAGAACAAATACAGAGACATCCCAGTCAAACATTAGGTGTAGCTTATGGAATCCTTCAAAAGAGGGGAAGAAAGGAGTGTAGGAGGTGGAGGGCTCAAAGACCCCAAGAAAATGGCCCAAAGAATCAAGTAGCCAGAGTTCATAGGGACTCACAGAGATTAGCGGACAATCATAGAGCCTGTATGGGTCTGATCTAGGTCTACTACATATATGTATGGTTCTGTAGCTTAGTGTTCTTGTGGAACTCCTACCAGTGGGAGTGGGAGCTACCACTGACACTTTTGCTGCCTTTGGGACTCTTTTCCTCCTACCGAATTGCCTTATCCAGACTTAATATAAGAATATTTGCCTAGTCTTATTGCTTGCTATGCCATGTTTGGATGATATCCCTGGGAGGCCTGCTCTTTTCTGAAGGGAAATGGAAGATGAGTGGATCTGGGGGAGAGGGGAGGTGAGAAGAAGGACTAGGAAGAGAGGAGGGAGGGGAAACTGTGGTCGGGATGTAATATATGAGAAAATAAATTGATTAATTAAAATCAAAAGAAGAATAAAAAATAAGAAGAGGCAGACTCCATTGTAAAGGTACTGGCAGAATTGGATATACTTATGGAGAAGTAGAAACTAAATGTTTATTTATTACCAATTATAGAAATTGTTAAAAGGGGTTAAAGTCTTAGATATCAGATATGAAACTCTAAAAGTTCTAGAAGATACCTTTCGATATATCCATATTGAAATAACCAAGGTTTCTTTTCTATCCCTGTTAAAGAACCCAAAACCCTGATAACAAAAAGAGGTAAATGGAATTAAATCAAATTAAATTTTACACAGTAACAGAAACAGTTTGCATGGTCAAGAGACAGCCTACAGAAAAGGGGAAATATTTATGAATTATATATTTGAGAAGAAGTTTATATCCACAAGATATTGCTCCAAACATTTAACAACAAAAATCAAACTTATTTACAAATGGACAAACAGAAAATAGAAATTGCTTTAAATAAGATAAATAGACAACATATGTAAGAACTCTGATTAATGTCATCAGTGATCAGAAGGTATAAGGAAATCCACAATAAAACGTCACCTCACCTTGTTAAGAATGGCTATTATCATATAGCAAATACAAAATGTGCTGGTGAGGATCCTGAGAAAAAAGAAACCTGATGATGATAACATTTATATGAAATACAAAGGTATCCTATATATTACAGTAAATGATTAGCACATGTAAAATTATTTTATAGATAGTCACCCCATGTTAAATATATCATTAATCTTCTCCACAATTTTAACATTGTATTTTTTTACATTATCATTTTTAGCTTCATTCTACTGTGACAAAATAGAATGCAGGAAGTTACTTCAGTTTTCTATATATGATACAATATTTTTTGTATCCTAATATGTGACATTTTAGAGAATGTTCCATGGGACTTTGAGAAGAGCGTGGACTCAGTAGTGTTGGATGGAATGTTTTTTAGATGTCTATTAGGTCCATTTCATCGATGATGGCATTTAACTCCACTGTTTCTCTTTTTATTTTTTCATTCAGGTGACATGTCTATCAGTGAAAGTAAAGTACTGAAGTCATCCAACTATTATTGTGCTGGAGGTAATCTGTGAATTTATATCTATTAGTGTTTGTTTTACAAACTTCAGTTTACCTATGCTTGGTATGTTCAGAATGGTAATGTCATTTTGATGGGCTTGTTCCCTCAAACAGTACAGAGTGGATTTCTCTATCTCTTCCGATTAATTTTGCTTTAAAATACTAGGACAGTAATACCTATTTGTATCCTGGTTCTATTTGCTTGGAATACCCTTTTCCATCCCTTTACCTTAAGGTGATGTTTAGTTTTGATGATCAAATGTATGTCTTGGAATAGGAGAACTACAGGTGCTGTCTTCTAATCCAGTTTGCTATTCTGTGTCTTTTTGTTGGGAAGGGGGTGAGACCATTGATATTCTGAGTTATTATTGAAAGGTATTTATTTATTCCAGTCATTTTTTTATTTTTTTTGTGCTTTCTTAGTCCTTAGTTTGTTTAACTGCCCAAACTATTGTTATTGACTATTGTTATTGATTCTATCCAAGGCTTCCTGGATATACTTCTTTTCATTAACAAATATTCTCTCCAGTGTCCACTGTAGAGCTGTATGGGAGGTGAGCAATTCTTTTAGCCTTATTTAAGTTTTGTTTCTCCTTCATTTATGGCAGATAGTATGACTGGGCACAATACTCTAGGTTGGCAGTTCTGGCCTTTCAGGTCTTGAAATATATCTTTTCAAGTCTTCAGGCTTTAAAAGCTTTTATTGAACAATCAGTTGTTATTTTGATTGACGGCCATTATATAAGATTTGATTTTTCTCAATTGAGGCTTTCGACACCCTTTCTTTTATTTGTACTTTTGCTCTTAGCTATATAATATGACATGAGGAGTTTCTTTGCGGATCCTGTTTACTTGGTGTTCTATAGAATGCTTTTACCTGGATGGGCATCTCTCTTTCTATATTGAGGGTTTTTTCTACAATCTTATAAAAATATTTCTTATGATTTTAGATGAAATTCTTATTTTTGTTTGCATGACCATAATTTGTAAGTATGATTTTCCATGCTGTCACAAAGTTCGCCCACGTTCTGCTAATTTGTTTTTAAATTTCTGTTGATCTTGATTGAATGATCTTGAGTTCCTTTTTCTTTTTTTCTAGACCTGATATTCTGTCATCCACATAACCCATTCTATTTGTGAGGCTTTCAAATGACCTTTCTATATGACACACTGAAATATTCACGTATGTCTTCTTTTAAGTTTTTCTTTCAGTATTTCTCTTTATTGAGTTCTATTTGCAAATGCTTAAAAGTCTTCCAATTTCACTCATCTGACTATTCCTACTCTCTTGTGACATATGAATTTTCTCTTTGAGTTCTTTAAACATATTTATAATTGTTCTTTGGAGGTATTTGTCTGGAATTTCAGATAGATCCTCTCCCTGAGGTCAACTACTATAGGACTGATAATCTGGGGAGCAGACTTGTCATTTTTGTATGTGGTAATTTTTTTCTGCACTGGGACATCTACATCTGGCGTTAGTTGGTTCTTATTTATTTATTTATTTATTTATTTATTTATTTGTTCAAGCCACATTTCTTCTTTCAGTAGGGAATTCAAGTGGACAAAATGGCAATACGGTTGAAATATCACTTTCTTTTGTTGGCCTAGTGTTCAGTGTTCCAGAGTGTCACCAGTTCTCCAAGAGTTAGCTACAGCCTCCAAGACAGTCACTATCCATGGGAAAACCTTCTGTGAAGATAGAGTAACAGTTTTCTCCACAATAAATATTCCTTCATTACCAAATGTTGGGGGGTTCAGGGGTATTGATAATACTTTATGTACTAATATATTGGTAGTTTGGGTATGAAGGGAACAAAAAGAAGCCAAAACAAGAGAAAAAAAGATGCAGTGGAACTAGTGCTTAATATTCAATTAATAGGAGGAGTGAAGAAAGAAAGAGTTTTGTAGGTGTGAAACAGCAATGAACAACCAGGAAGATCTATGTTGCTGATAAAGAATGTAAAACACAGTGACTCAAAACTGAATATATAAAACTCCAAGTATTCATGTGGAAAAAGTTGCATTAATAAAAACTAACACACTAAAACATTGGAGAATAAAACACATCAAAGAAATGAAGAAAAATTCCCTTTGTAACCTAATTGTACATACAAACATAAAAAGCAGACAACCACACTCAAATTTATACTACCCCACACACACATAGGCACATGCACAAGATCAGTAACATGGGATAGAAGAAACTGGTGTAAAATTTTCCTCAGTGTGGTTCTGTGACTCTTTTTGTTCCCAGGAATGTCCTCCATGGCAGTTTGTTCAACTAGGGGAGAAAAAATGGCAGCTTGATGGGTGGTTCCATCACATTAGACCTGTATCCTCTTTGTCTCTGGGAAGAACACTGAGTTCCATGGATCTGTGCTCTTCCCCTTTTTACATAAACTGCCTTTGGTTTGTACTTTGATCTTTCTGACTCAGGACATTCCACAGGTTCATGGCTGGCAAGTCCCATTTCGCTCCCAGTGTACTGGGACTTCTTAGTGCTCTGTGCCATACCCTGGCTAAGGACCAGGCAGCTCCATGGCTCTGCCATTGAATGGTGGAATTCATTATTCCTGTTCTTTTATTTAATGACATTTTTCAGTATTTACTACATCTAAATATTTATTTTTATTTGCCAGTTTTTGTATATAGTCTTTAATCTCAGTTTGAACACTGAATACTAAGTTAATTGCATCCATTTGATTTTGTGTGTATGAATAATATTTAGCAATAGAATAATGAAACCCAATCATGTATGTGTACACACACACACACACACACATACATATATATTATATATACTTAATTGAATTAAAGTTATTTACATAAGAATGGGAGTGGGGTTATGTTCTGCATCAAGAGCAAATCATCAGTGGCTTACAGATCTGAAGAAAATGAAAACCAGGTATCTTTGTTATTGTTGTTTTGTTTATTGTATCTTTGTATTTTGAATTCTTTGTGTATTATGTGTATTATCTTGATTGGATGTGTCTTAGTTAGGGTTTCGATTGCTGTGAAAGGACACTATGACCATGGCAACTCTTATAACAGAAAACATTCAACTGGGTCTGGCTTATAGTTTCAGAGGTTTAGTCCATTGTCATCATGGAGGGACATGGCAACATGCAGACAGATATGGTGCTGGAGAATCTGAGAGTCCTACATCTTTTTTTTTTTTAGTTACACTCATGATATTCATTAATTACACTCATGATATTAACCACATTTGTGGTATTCATAGATTACATTCACAGTATTCATTCAATTATATATATATATATATATTTAATTTTAAATGCCAAATGTCATTTATTGAAGGGGGGAGGAGGTCTTAAATACAGGCTTACAGCACAATGGGAGGACCCCGGAGGGCAGAAGTTCACTACTGATGTTTTACAATCTTGCTTCTAATCTGTTAACGCCCATTATTCAGGATACACAGACAAGGAACTTCTCCTAAGCATTCAGGAGGGTGGAACCTGGCAGGGAATTAGCATAGGGAGGATATTAAGGTCAAGGTGTGCAAGCAAGGCAGCAGTTATCCAAAACGGGGGCCAGGGTCCTTCAAGTCCCCCTTTTATTAAAAAAATGAGCTTCTGACTTGGGTTGTGTGGGACGTCAGCAGGTCACCTTACCGGTCATGGAGACGCCTGCCCAGGCCACACAGGTGCTCTGTCTTAGGTTGGTGAGTGCCCCTCAGGCATTACTCATCTCTGAATACTCATTTTCATACAGGCTCAATCGTGTGTGAGCTGCGTAGTTAATTGCTGCCAAAGATCTCAAAGTGGCACTGGGCTTGCAATCTGTGTGTTCGATACAGAAAAGACCAGCAGAGGTCCTATCTCACCCATAGCCAGTAGGCTAAAGGCAACTGAGCCATTCCCTTCCTTAACGAGCCATACTGTACATTGGTGTCCTTATAAGATAGTATCCCAAAAGCAACTGGAACTTGAGTTTATAAATTTATAATTTTCAAAGCCAATCGAGATGTACATAACTACTGAATTAAATTTATCATGCCCAATAGAATGAAAAATTAACTAACTGTGGTAGCTACTTTTGTTGCCAGGGTCTCCATTGTGCTAGCTGTAGTAAGCAATTATGAAATGGTAATCCCAGAAAGAGTAGCAGTGGTGGGCACCATTGCTATAACAGCAACAGCGGCAGCAGCAATGACAAATTCTCTTCTGGATTGTGTGGACATCCACTGGCATGGATACAACTCCAGTAACATGTACTGCCAAGGCCCATTTTTCTTGATCCCAGCACGGCTTTAGCTGGCAGCTTTTCTGGAGAATCCAGTTTCATGGTTACAGTTCCTAGGCTTACATTAATGCTTGCCAAAGCTGGCGATATTGGGCTCTCAATCTCCATTGGCATCAGAAGGGTAGATTTTTTTCATGAAGACCCATTAGGTCTCTGTCATGTTGGGCTTCAGCAGCAGCCACAGGGCACGTTCAGTGCTCAGGAATCCAAAGAGGAACCTCATTGTCCTGAGGAAAGACATAAACAGAACCCTGGGACCACACCAACACTAGATCGTGTCTCCTCCACGTGCTAGTAGAAAGATCCTTCCATCGCTCCAGAGGGTGATTTGCAACAAGAGCTCTCCAGTGCTTATCTGCATCGGATATTCCAGCCAAATCTACCGGTAAACTCCAGCAGAATCCACCAATAAAAATTTTAAATATATAAAACAAGGGAAAGAATAGAATGTGGAGAGGAATGATGAGTCCCTAGTTCTCTCTTTTTTTGCTTTAGTAAAATGTTTGTTTGTTTGTTTAATATTTCAAATTTTTCTTTTATTTTTATTTATTTTTTATTCTTTAAAATTAATTAATTTATTTATTTTTCTATTATCAGCTTGAAAGAGTATATATTCTTATCTTAATAGTAAGATGTTTCATTGAGGCTTGCTCAGTGATTGAGAAAACCCGAAATTTATTATAACCCACAGTCGTCCTAGGGACCTCCATGCTATATATATAGCCTCCATGGTTCTGTGGGTTGTAGTCTGATTGTTCTTTATTTTATATCTAGAATCCACTTATGAGTGAGTACATACTATGATTGTCTTTCTGGGTTTGGGTTACCTCACTCAGGATGATATTTTCTAGTTCCATCCATTTGCCTGCAAATTTCATGCTTTCATTGTTTTTCTCTGCTGAGTAGTACTCCATTGTGTATATGTACCACATTTTCTTCATCCATTCTTCAGTTGATGGGCATTTAGGTTGTTTCCAGGTTCTGGCTATTACAAATAATGCTGCTATGAACATAGTTGAGCATGTATCTTTATGGTATGAATCAGCAATCCTTGGGTATATGCCCAAGAGTGGTATGGCTGGGTCTTGAGGTAGTCTGATTCCTAATTTTCTGAGAAACCGCCATACTGATTTCCACAGTGGTTGTACAAGCTTGCATTCCCACCAACAATGGAGGAGTGTTCCCTTTGCTCCACGAGTCCTACATCTTGATCCACAGGCAGCAGAAGCGAAGACTGTCACACTGGGCATGGCTTGTGCATATATGAGATCTCAAAGCATATCCCCACAGTGACACACTTTCTCCAAAAAAGCCACACCTATCCCGACAAGACCACATCTCCTAATAGTGCCATTCCCTATGGACCAAACATTCAAACACATGAGTCTATGGAGTCCATACCTATTCAAACCACCACAGGATGTGAGGCTGACAAAGACTTTCTCCCACTCTATGTGGTTCATCTTCATTTGATTGGTTGTTGCTTTTACTGTTCAGAGGCTTTCAATTTCATGAGGTACCATTTATTAATTGTTGGCCTTAATTCCTGAGTGAATGGAGTCCTCCTATTCAGAAAGCCCTTTCCTGCACCTGTAATTTGTAGGATACTTCCTTTGTTTGTTCTAGCAGTTTTAATATTTGAGAATTCACATTCAGGTTTTTGATCCATTTATACTTGAATTTTGGTCAGGGTGATATATCTGAGTCTAATTCCATTCTTCTACATGTGGACATCCAGTTTTCACATAATCATTTATTGAAGATACTATCTTTTCTCTAGTCTTATGGATATTGTTGATATCTTTGTAAAATATGAAATGGCTCTAATTATATGTAGTCATGTTTTGGTTTTCTATTTGTTGCACTGATAAACATATTTGATTTTGTGCTGGAACCATGCTAGTTTTATTACTATGGCTCTGTAACAAAGCCTAAAATCTGGTGCAGCAATCCTTCCTGTATTGTTATTTTTGCTCGGGTTTACTTTGGCTATCAGGATCTTTTGTGATTCCTTACGCATTTATTCATTTTGTGATTTTTTTATTCATATAAAGAGTGCCATGAGGATTTTGATTTTGATTATAGTGAATATATAAATTGATTTTGGTAGGGTAATCATTTTCACAGTATTAATTCTATCAATCTATCATCATGGATGATTTTTCCATCTTCTAGTGTCTTCATCAATATCTTTAGAGATTTAAGGTCTTCATAGAGTTTGATTGTGATGTACAAGTTTTGTTGTACACCAGTTGACATGCCAAACCAGATTGAGAATATTCTTATCAGTCCCCACTCTGAGGTAAAGAACTATAGGCAATGAATTGTTGCTAAGAGAGGGAGAATGAGTCCTCTCAAGGCCTAAGCAACAAGTAGCCAACCTTAAACACATTTATATAGGGGCAACATTAAATAGACTCAGAAGGTTGTGTACTGTGGTGGTATTGTGTTCTCCAAAATATTGTGCACACTAATAAACTTATCTGGGGTCAGAGAAGAGAACAGCCACAATATTAAACATAGAGGATAGGCAGTGGTAGCACACACCTTTAATCCTAGCATTTCAGAGGCAGAAATCCCTCTGGATCTCTGTGAGTTCAAGGCCACATTGAAAACAGCCAGGTGAGCCTTTAATCCCAGGGAGTGATGGCAGATAGCAGAAAGGTATATAAAGCGTGAGGACCAGGAACTAGAAGCATTTGACTGGTTAAGCTTTCAGGCTTCTAGCAGCAATTCAGCTGAGACCCATTCTGGATGAGGACTCAGAGGAGACCAGCTGAGGATCCAGCGAGGTGAGGTGGCTGTGGCTGGTTCTGTTTCTCTGATCTTCCAGTGTTCACCCCAATAACTGGCCTCAGGTTTGATTTTATTAATAAGACTCTCTAAGATTCATGCTACAGTGTACATGTGGACAAACAACAATAATAATTGATGAATAGATCGTGAATTTGAAAGGAAATAGTAAGGACATGGGACTTGAAGAGGGAAATGGCAGAGTGGAATTAATGTAAGTACAGTATTCATATATGAAATTCTCAAAAAAAAACTGAATGTAAAAAAAAAGAAAGAAAATGAAAAAAATTTCTCTGTTTGGTTAAAAGTTTTGAGATTAGATCATAATTAGCTCCCAATATCACATTAGCTTAGAATATGGTGACATGCCCCTCTACTATTCATGCTGAAATATAAGTGGGCTTCATCTTATACAAAATCCACATCTGCTGTTATTTCATGAATATAACATTCACATAATGTCCATAATGAAGCATCTACACCACTCCTCCCATGCTCTGGATCCTATAGTTTTCCACTCCTTCTTTCCTAATAATCCCTGAGACTTGGTAAGAGTTGATACAAATGGTCTATTTATAACTGTGCACTTAACAATAACTTATTCTCAGCAATTTGACCAATTATGTGTCTCTTAACTGATGTACACTATAAAAATTAGCTTCTCTGACCAAAATTGAGAACAAGATTAATCTGTGGATATAAACATAAATAATTAGAAAGCAGTTTGATATGTCCATGTTTAGCAAAACAACTTTAATATGTTCTTCCTTAAGGCCTAAGATTTCTCTAACCATTTTATTTATTTATTTATTTGTTTGTTGTTTATTTATTTATTTATTTATCATTTTCTGTGTATGGGTATTTGCCAATATATATACCTATCAACTACTTGTGTGCCTGATGTCCATGGAGATCAGAAGAGGATAGAAAATGCATATTATCAAAAGCAGATGTATTTGAGGAGGGACATAAGCAAAAGTCTACATGATCTAAGCCTGTCAATCAAAATAGAGAACTACCCAAACTATGCCTCAGCAATCAAACCACTTTCTTCATAAGCTTCATAAAAAGAGACCCTAAACTCTAATCAGGCCTTTGAGTAGCTTCAAGTATACAGCTCACTGCTCTTTTGCAGTGTATTCTAACCTGTTCTATATCTTTGTTTCAAATACACTTTCCTTGCTACTTTGCACTTTTGGGCTTTCATTTCATTCTTAAATATGATGCCAAGAACCTGGAAATACCTGGCCCAGATCCCAAACACTGGTAACATCAAGAATGAATTACACTCTGTGGAGTGGGCCTCAAATCCAGTTAGGTAATTGTTATAGTATGCAGGGCCCACTATTGGATAAAACCATTTATATATTTTCTCTCCCACTGACCTACTTAGAATCCAATCTTTTCATGAAAGTTGAAGTAAATTTTAATGCATTACTTTTCTCTCCCATTGCTTTCCATCAACTTTTTGTTGAAACAGAATCTTACAGTCTAGTCAAGACTACCTGGAACACAATACGCATATATAACTTTAACTGGTCTTTATGATTCTCCTGCTTTCTGCTTAAACATTTCTAGTAGGGTATGTTATAGCATGAACCACTACACTCATCTCAATATATCAGTCATTCCAAGATGAATTGACCATGATCAAAGCCATTTATCTTAACCAACAAAAGTAGCTCCCAGTTCTTTGAGAACTGCTAGAAAATCTGTTTTATTCTGTTACATCTTTCTCATTATATGTATGTTTGATTAAATGAGCAATCACTGAGTGAGTGTATGTTACTTTCTGAGAACAAATTGTCACTTGGTAAACATTATAAAAAATCATCACTAAAAATGTTTTAGAATTTGTAATTTCATGAAATTGTGCAAAAAATGACCACTGTTTCCATCTGTTCAAAGCTTCACTTTGCTAAAGAGGCATGACCAATTAACGCATACCTTATGAAAGAGGTTTGGTTTATCAAAATTCAACAAAGTCTATTCATATAAATACATATTGTAACACATGATAATACATATTGTAACATATAATAGGGTGTCATACTATCAGAGTCACATCCACATCACAATCGTGGAAGTAGTAGCCATTTCAGCTGTTTATAAAAAATAGACTACTGTCTTTCATGGTCCAGTGATACTATTACTGTTTGTCTTCTTGATTCAATGCAAACAGCTCTGAAAAGCATAAGTAATTCAGTCATCCTTTTATGCTTTTACATTTGTCACTATTTTTCATCAGCTAAATACACAGTGCACTACTTACTGTCACAAACACGGTTAGCCAAGTGCAGCGCAGTATAGCAATAGGCTGTGTTTGTTCTATTGTTACACTTTACTCAACTAACGGCAACATGAACTTACATCTAAAATGTAAGTTAATGTGCACTACAGACCAAAACATAGGCTGGTTTGGGATTTCAAACAATGGGTGCAGACAAAGCATACTACTGAATGGCTCTCTGTATCCCAACAAGAGTAGCTGTTCTCCAGGGTATCTGCAGAAGTAGACCCCAGTGTTATAATGGCAATGCTCCCATCCATGTGTGGCTTTTAGTTATTATGAATGAACACATTTCAGAGACTGACTCGTTGGGAAGTGTGTTTTCACAATATTGGCTTCGTGTTCTGCACTATAGGATAAAGAAACACAACAGAAGGAACTGCTTTTTTTTTTTTTTAGAAAGAATGCCAATGGTGGTTATTTTAATGTATCATGTCTTAAAGCGTCCAATGTTACAAGAAAAAAAAGTTGGCTTTCAGCAAAAAGCTATTGTGTTGAAGTACTTCAGGACATTTGAGAAGAAAATAATGAATCTGCATTGCTCATTATTGATAGTCTCCAATAAATATTGTCATTACTAGATTGATCATTCTGTCTGTGACTGGCACAGTACCTTTTTTATTATGTGGAGATTATATTCAGTACTCATTAGTTTAGTAAGTAATAATAAAACTTGACATGAAGAGTCCTTATAGTTTCCCAAATTATTCAGTTAATCTACTTTAACCTAAAATTAATAACTACAGCTTGCTTCTATCTTTATATAACCTCACTTTCAGTATAATTGCAGAAGTGAAGAAAGCTGCCTAATATTTGCAAGCAAGCTTTTTAATTTTAAATCAGATTCAAAATCATTCAGGCTAATTTTAAATAGTGTAGCCAAACTAAGAACTCTACATATCATTGTTAAGTATAAGTATTTCTCTACAACCCAAAATTTCTTCCTTGCTTAAATTGGTTTAAAAAAACAATTCATGAAAGTAAATTTAGAAAACACACATGGAAAACATGGAACAAATACAAAATAAAGGAAAAGGAGGGTAAAATAATAACAAACATGTTCCAAAAAATCATAAAGAGTAACACCATTAACTGTTTACCTAAAAACAGTATAATACATGCAAGTCTGTGTATAAATATACATATATAATTTAAATGAAAATTTCCTCTTTGTGCTGACAATGCTTCCTCCAAGAGCCAAAGTCCACCTAACTAAGCCTATAATACCAGATATTACAAGCCCTTTATGGGTCACTATTGCCCAGGAGATTCCTAAAACACACAGGCTATTAATATTGCCTTCAGTTGCTATCTAGAGAAGGAAGGGAAGTGCTTATTACTGGAAATACTATGTACTTCAGACACAGGGTCTAGAAGACCCTGAGCTAAAATTGACCTGAATGATCCTTCCTAGAGATTGCCTCTCATGGTACAACAAAGCTCCATAAAAACTTTCAAAGGAGGAAAACAACCAACCGTCCTACCCAGTTATGATACCTGTGAACCACAACCACAGTGAGTAGCATGACAGCATAGCACTAAGGGTACAGTAGTGGCACACATGCCCTGGCAGTAACCTCACACTTGCTAATTGAACTAAATACCATGCAATAAGAGCGAAAATATGTCTGGTGTTTGTAACCAATTATGCAGGTCCAGTGAATCCACGGATGTTGATGAACTGCTGGGTGATGTCTTTCTGTATGCTGGGAATACATATTGTTCCCACTGGTTAATAAATAAACCACTTTGGCCTATGGCAAGGCAGCTTAGAGGCAGGCAGGAAAGGAGAGAGGCAGGAAACAGAAAGGCGGGGTCAGGAGAGAGACGCCACCCTGCTGTCTAGAGAGAAGCATGTAATGGCACACAAGTAAAGCCACAGAACTTGTGGTGATACACAGATTAATAGTTATGGGTTAATTTAAGATTTAAGAGCTAGCTAGTAAGAGGCCTGCCGTAGACCATACAGTTTGTTAATAATATAAGCCTCTGTGTGTTTACTTGGGTCTGAGTGGCTGCAGGACCAGGCGGGACACAGGAAAACTTTCCAACTACAGAGAACCTACTATCGCCACTTTATGAAACCAGCATAGTCCCTAGCTTTATTCTCAATATTTGTCCTTATACCACAGATGAGTGTAGCCCTCTCCCCTCATCTAGGACACTTCTTTGAAAGAGTAGCAGATCACTACAGAAAACTACAAATAATCAAAATGCAGAGTTGTGGATCCTAGTGGCAAAGGACACTTCTACAAAACCCTCCCATAACAAAGGCTCTGAAAACAATGCAAAAGAGGGGGAGTGAGACAATTATATGAGCCCAGTGATCAGGGATTTTGCTGTGAGGATGTATCTCCTAGGGATAGCAGAAGGTACACCCAAAAATCTCACCAATAAGACTGCCTAAATATGAGCTGAACAGAGAGGGCAACAAAAGACAGCTAAAGTGGGCAAAGAGAAGTCCATGAGACCCCAACCTTACACAAAGAACTGCAGACAAACAAGGAAAGTCCGGAGCAGGAGAGATGCTCTTCTGAATGGAAGAGCAAATTACATTTCCCATACAAAATGATCAACTCTGAAAACATATATAAAAGTAACATTATATACACTGAACAAGCTGAATTCAGGGATATATACATATATGTATATAATAACAATTAATGAAAAAAGAGGTCATGAAGTTGAACAAAGGAGCAAGGAGAGGGATATGGAAGAGTTTGAAGGAAGGAAAGGGAAGAGAGAAATGATGCCATTATATTATGATCTCAAAAAATGGAAAACTCCTTACATAATTATTATTTTTAATATGCAATATTAACTAAAATGTATGATTATTTTATTTTAGTTTACTTGTCTATCACCCTACCCTGTGGTTTAAAATAAAGTCAAAATAATCATTTTGTTTCTTTTTTTTTAACCTACAATGAATAACATGGGTTTTGATATATAACACACTGACAACTTTAACAAGTTTACTTGTTCAAATTTCTTAATACAATGAGCTGAGTCTTGAAAGGTGATTCAGTGATTGTGGGGACTTAAAAGAAGCCATGTCTGTAAAGCAGAGAGGTTTGTGAGAAATCACAAATTTATTGATATAGCTGGAGTGAAGAGTTTGTTAATAAGGTTAAGAAGCTTGAGAGAGTCACAATTGAGAGAAATCCTAGAGAAAATCATGAATTAAGACTTTGTTACACAATATAAAACTCCATTGTCATATATTAAGCAAGGAAAATACAAGAATTTATTTTTTCCATTCTGTTACTTATTTGGCCACTGTTTGTCACAATGCTTGACGTCAAACCCAGGGCCTCCTCACACATGCTAAGAAAACATTGTACCATTGACTTACATCTCAAACCTACATTTTTTTTCATTTTAGAAACATAAAACAGACAAAAGTAAACAAGCTGGATTTT